>OY748304.1:8294085-8579085 GCA_963556515.1 Nudaria mundana | reverse complement strand
GCGGTGGCAGCGAGGGCTGACAGAAGTTAGATTGCACGGCTTTGACCAGTTGCCAGTATCCACGGCTGCCCGTGGGATGGGAAGTGAGCTCCTGACCAAGCCGCGCGATGCGCTGGACATCCGCTCTCTTAAAGGCCCTCTTGCTGGATTTTGTGGCCCGGTTGTATGCTGCTTTGAGGTGGACCACGTTTGGGTCGCGCACAGCCCGGGCCCTGATCCAGGCGCGATATGCCGACTGTTTTTGTCGAACAGCTTTGTCACAATCTCGCCCGAACCAGGGACGGGCTCTGCGGATACTGGCGACATCAGTGAAAGGGATGTAATATTCCATCCCTAAACTGATCTCGCCAGCAATCGCAGAAGCGCTATCCGAGGGAGCCTTTCCTACAAAGCAGCGCTGGCTGCAGGGGACGGACGCATAATAATCGCGTAGACCGTCCCAATCCGCTGACGAGTAGTGCCATAGTCGTCGTGACATTTGTATAGCACGTGCAGGAGGTGATACCTTCATGCCAGCGTGAACAACACAGTGGTCGGAACTACCCAATGGGGCTCCTACCGAAACACTGTACTGGGCTGGGCGACTTGTCAGCAGTAAATCCAGCAGAGCGGGCGCGTGATCTGACCTGTCTGGTATCTGGGTGATCCCGCATACCATCTGGGTCAGACCGTGGGAGAGAGTGAACGCATGGGCGGCCCTACCCGCATGATCAGTCTTGAGGGACCCCAGCCATTCAATGTGATGGCCATTGAAGTCCCCCAGAAATACTAGGTCAGCGTTCGAGAACCGCACCTGCGCTTCATCAGCCGTCTCGCTGAGGTACTGGAAGAGCTTTGTTGTCTCAGAA
Organism: Nudaria mundana; assembly: GCA_963556515.1. Lineage (NCBI taxonomy): Eukaryota > Metazoa > Arthropoda > Insecta > Lepidoptera > Erebidae > Nudaria > Nudaria mundana. The sequence continues at coordinate 8,578,237 of OY748304.1, read as the reverse complement.
TCCCCTGTGTGGGAACGGTAGACGCACACGTAGATCTGGCTCATAGAGCCATGGTCTACGTGCAGCCAAAGGACGGAATTGGAGGGGTTCTCTAGGCAGCGCAACCGGCGGCAGCAAACATCCGCCCTAACGAACACGCACACCCCGGCTTTGTCTCGAAATTGTTCCTCGATGACATAGCCGGGGTAACACAGGTAAGACGTGTCGTCAGGGCGGCGTATTTGTGTCTCCGTGAGGAACATCACAGCGGGCCGTGCCGTCTCAAGGTGTTGGTGGACGGCATCGAGGTTCGCATGGAGTCCACGGAAGTTAGTGAATTCCACCTCGAAAAGTGAAGTTGTGGGGTTTCCTAGGGCCGCTGTGAAACGTTTACTTTTTTTTGTTGCACTGCCATTGTAGATTTTGAAGAAGAAGAAGCGTGAAGACAGGGCGACATCTGGCGCAGCAGTAAGTGACAAAGCGCAGGGGTTAGCTTTGTCTAAAACCGTGTGGTTAGGTCGGAGCCGACTCGCCGGACGGAAGGGCTCCTTCTAAAATGTCCAAAGAGTTATTATATTATTAAGTAAAATTCTCCGTCAAATTGACGCCTTCTCCAAAGAGGATGCACGCTCCATTTCCGTTTAACCTGGTTCTTCAGTCGTTGCTTCTGTTTACTCTTCATCAATAACTATCGCAATAGCAGCCATCTCCAGTAAAGAAAACTCCATTATTATTAAATTGCAATAATTGGAAATTATTCACATCACTACGCTATATTGAAGCGACCGTGGCAGCTTATAACCCGTTTAACACTCGGTGTAGTATAAACATGCAACACGGACGGGTTCCGCTCCGTCCCCGCCCCGGCCCGATATAAATCATCCCTAAAACATTTTATTTTCATTTTTCTGGAACAAAGATAGTTTGTGACATAACCTTCCCAACTTTTATTTATATACCAAACCTGTGTGTTTACTCACTTTTCAAGTCAAACATTAGATCATTCTAGAAAAGTGCTCATGTTACAAAACTGTGAGTACAAAATTAGATTACCTATTTGAAAAAGTCTTGAGTATATTATGTAGTTCAAGCCACTTAACTACGATAAAGGTCAAAGACTCCAAGTGCTTTTAACGTAGGCATTCTTAGCAATTAATTACCAGGTCGTAAACGTTTATCAGCCAGGTCGGATGATATCCTAAATAATTGCGGCCATTTACGTGCCGTAATTTCCTGCTTGTGTAAGGGAAACAAGACGGGTATATACGATGTTAAGTACAATTCCTATTGTAAAAACAGGTAGTTGACAACTTTTACATTTTATTTATGCTAAATATTAAGTTTTTATACTGTGGCGATGTCAAAAATATAACACTTGATTAAAGCACAGCAATAAGTAGAGTTTTATATTTAGTGGTAGAAATACGATGAATCTAAGATCGAATATTACGAGTATATCATGATAAGACGTAACAGAAATTAGGTTGCTAAGGGTTACCACTGCCATAGATATCAATACAAAGAGGTGATATAAGTACGAGTATATAGCAGCAGAATTTTTAGAATTTTGAAATTCTCTTCAAACCAATCTTGGCGCTCATTTCTTCCAATTTTGGTTCAAAAAGCGGCTTGGTGAACATATCAGCCAGCTACCGCGCGGATGGTACTTGTTTTACTTCAAGTTCTGCATTGGCAACACACTCACGCACAAACAGATGCTTTAATTTTATATGTTTGGTCCGCTTGTGGTGCTCATATTTAGGGTTGTGCGAAAGCATTATAGCCGATTCGTTGTCCAAGTAGAGCACAGGTTTATCTAACTCAGTCAAATCTTTCAAAAGACTGTTCAGTCACATAATTTCTTGTGCTGTTTCGCTGGCTGCTATTATCTCCGCTTCAGTTGACGAGAGAGATACGAGAGATAGTCGTTGACAGCTGTTCCTTTTAAGTAGCGAAAAATCCGTTTCTCTAGCAAGACATCACTTGTAGTGGGTGTCTCTAGGGTTCTGGATGCTTTGCTAACAGCATACGCTATATCAGGCCATGTGCCCACTGCTAGTTAAGTAAGAGCTCCAACAGCCTGTCTAAATGGAAAATCGAGCCCGTTTCCTTTGTTGAGTTCTATATCCGTATCATTGGTGCTCTCTTTTATTATAGAAGTTGGTGTTGGTTTGCTGTTCATAATACCAAACTTTTCAAGAACCTTCTTTATATAAGCTTGCTGACAAAGTGATATTCTTCCTTTTTCTGCTTTTATTTCCATGCTCAGGAAGCAGGAACACGGTCTGGTCGTAATCTTGAATCTAACCATCAGTTCACTGATAAACTCGTCTTCTGCAACAGTTGTGTTACTCGCTACGAGTCCATCATCAACATAAAGCCCGATCAAGACCTTGGATTGTCCTCTGATTCTGGTATACAAACAAGGGTCTGCTTCACTTTGTTGAAAGCCAGTTCCAGCATCGCGGAGCTTTGAGACCGTAGAGGCTGCGATTCAGCTTGCATACCCGTTTAGTTCCGTCTTGGAAGCCTTCGGGCTGTTTGACATAAATCTCTTCTTCAACAGAGGCATTAAGAAAACCTGTTGTCACGTCGAATTGTCGTAGGTTGAGATTTTCTTTAGCAGCGACAGGACTAAACGTCTTATCGTAGTCGACGCATTGCCGTTGTGAATAGCCTTTAACCACAACCCTAGCTTTAAATTTATCTATTGAGTTTTTTTTGTTTTTTTGGGTTGGTTTTCACTTTATGTATCTATTTGCTTGGCAGTGCTTTACGTTCTTTAGGTAATTCAACAATATCTCAGGTTCTGTTTTCTTTTAGAGAGTTTATCTCGCTCAGCATGGCCTCAAGGCATTTATTTTTATAAGGTGATTCCAGTGCTTGTTTATAGGTCTCTGGTTCCTTTGGTAAATTTTAAACTTCAGCAACAGCTGCCAGTACAAAGTCATCATACCGTTGTGGCGTTTGTTTTGCTGATCTGTCTCTGAGATTATAGCGAACTTGTTCAGGTTCTGAAACAATTTCAGCTGCATCATCAAACTGTTCGTTATCAGTATCAGCTTCTTGATCATAAGTGGTTTCATGTTCGTGATCAACATGTTCACTTTGATGAGTAGTATCTAGATTTACTGCTTTTTCATTAATGTCACATTCTTCAGTGTCGTCATCAGTTTCTTCTAAAAATACTTGCATTTTATGTGTTTCTGGAGTTAAATCACAGTTGATGTTGTCTGTAGAGTTTGAGTAGTAATTTGCATCTTTGGAAATCAGACTTTTGCGTTTAGATGGAACATAAACCTTACTTTACTGGTATCCGAGTATCTAACAAACATTCCTGGTATTGCCTTAGGAGCAAATTTATGACCTCTGGGCCCTTTCTTCAGTATGAAGGCTTTGGATCCAAAAGAATGGAGATGATTAACGCAGGGCTTTCTTAGAACCCATTTCTCGCATGATGTCTTGTTGTATAAAGCACTGTTTACACTTCTGTTGCATAGATAATTAGCGGTATTAACTTTGCGTCAATAAGCATAGCTCTGGCTTTCTCCACCAGTGTCCGGTTCTTTCGTTCAGCGATACCGTTTTGTTGTGTGGTATAGGGTGCTGATAATCGTCGCACAATCCCGTTTTCCTTCAAATAGGCTTGGAATTTGGCATTGATGTATTCCGTCCCGTTGTCTGTTTGCAAATGTTTAATTTTGTTTCCTGTGAAGTTTTCCATTTCTTGTTTATCCTCTTTGAACTTGTCTAGTACTTCGGATTTGTTTTTCAAGAAGTAAACCCGTCCATACCTACTGTAATCGTCAATAAAGGTCACGAAATATCTGCTTTGAGCATCAGAAGGTCTACTGATTGGGCCACATACGTCACTGTGGACAATCTCTAGACGTTCAGTAGTTCGAGGAGTAGTTCGTTGTGGAGGGCTTGGTACTCGAGTTATTTTCGATTGTATGCATGTTTCACAATCTAACATAGTCTCACTTTTATTGAAATGAAATCCAACCAATGACTCATTTTTGAGAGCTAAGTGGAGATCTTTGTTGTCCATATGTCCAAGCTTCCTGTGCCAGTCTTGTATGGAACCATGCTTCGTGTTCGCGGAGCATTATGCAGGCGTTACTGCAAAGCTTCTTTCAATGTTTGGTGATCTGACATAGTAGAGGCCATTTGACTTTTCTGCGGTCATTAAAAATTTCCCCATTTTATTGCGTATGACTGCTTTGTCTTTGTCAAATATTACAGAAGCACCGTGATCTGTCATACTAGGCACTGATAGTAAATTTGTTGAAAGGGTTGGTACAAATAGCGTGTTTCTAGATGCAATTTCACATTTTTATTGATCAGCGTAACTCTGCCTTCACCTTTAATTTCAGTGGAGTGATCTTCTGATGCAAAGTTGAGTGTTCTTGACACAGTATTGATGAAACAATGGTAAGTAAAATGTTTTAAGAAAAAAACTTTTTTAATACAGTATTGATGTCTTTGAATCACTCATAGTGAAATGTCATATGTGAGGTACATCCACATCAAGTACCCAATCGTCTTTGGTATTCCGGTTAGATGTTAGGAGGCATTCTTCTGCACAGTGAGAGTTGTCATTTTTGTATGACTTTTCTTTATTTTTCTTCCAGCAGTTAGAGCATATCCTATGCGTCTTTTTCTGAAAGAGTTTGCTTCCTGTCTTCTTACAAATTTTGCAAGATGCATAGAGTGCATTTTCGTCTTTTTGTTGTAGACGAAGTTCAGCGTTGTCATTATTGTGATGACGAGCGTCACATTCTTCGATTATTTTTATTTTAAGTTCATCTGGTTTTGGCAGGACGTCACGTGATTTTATCGCAACACGAAAGTTGTCATATTCAGAGGATAGGCTGTACTACTGTATTACTGTCAGTAGATCCTCATTGATTTTCACATCCATGTCTGCCAGTTTGTCAACTGTGTCCATGAACTTGCTTAGGTGTGCGCGTACATCGCTTCCTTCCAATTTAGTCAGTATCAGGTCCTTAAGAAGGGATGCTTTGCGCGCAGGACCTTTACTCGCATGTATTTCCTTTAGTTTATCCCATAGACCTTTCGCAGTTGTGCATTTCTTTTAATTGTGAAGGAGCGATTATAAGGATTAATTTAGATTTCGCCTGTCTGTCTCCTTCAACATCGTCGGCACTTGCATCATTAGCTAAGGGACTAACCACGTACTTCCATAGCTTGCTTTTTATTAACACGGCTTCGGCCTGAATTGCCCAAGTGTCATAGTTGGTCGTATCAAGTGGATCTATGTGGTATGTTTTCGGCATTTTTGGTACACAATATCCTAACGCTCTGCTACCATATTAAGATTTTATACTGTGGTAATATGTCAACTGGTAGAAATACGATGAATCTAAGATCGAATATTATATCATGACAAGACGTAACAGAAATTAGGTTGCTAAGGGTTACCACTACACAGATATCAATACAAAGAGGTGATATAAGTACGAGTATATAGTCTCTTTACACTAAAGTACCCTTATTAACATCTCGGGTATTAATTACAGTCTCCCGTTAACCTTGGCTTGGTCAAGACTCTCTATTCATTCAATTTTTTTTTACTTTTTGTTTGCAGCTCTGCATTTGATCGTCTCGCCGAAAGCACTTCAGAGGTAATCGGTTTAACCGGCGCTTGGGTCGAAGTCAGACTTTAGAATATCATATATTTAAAAAATGTAGTAACAACAGGAAAAAAAAAAACTATCTAGCTCCAAAATTACTTATAAGAAAGTTTAAGCCATTAATTTTAACAATAAAAAAGCTACTTTATGTATGCAATCTTTGTTTTCTAAATAAACGGGTTCCAAAACGTACTAAAATTAAATTAGGTACATCATTATAACTTTTTCAAATATGATTGGTAATACTCTAAAAACTCGCGATTCGTAGAACCTACAAATAAATCTTGAGTTTAATAAGTCTCAAGGGAGCCATGGAGCCAACCCGGTCTGTGTATACACAGACCGGGTTGGCTCCATGGCTCCCTTGAGACATTGGCAATTGAGGCGTACAGTACTATAGTACTGTACGCCTCAATTGCCAATTGCTCCTTTAGTTAAATTTAGTTTCCTTACACTAAGCTGCTATTACATTCTTGTTATTTGAAGCACGATCAGTCTTCTTTATTTACTCAGTTGGGTAACTCAATTTGGCGTTGAAGGAATGACGAGAAAGGTCCCGCACGTGTTACAGCTTCGGTTACCATTACATTGCTTGTATATACTGTGAACAATAGCTAACAAAAGTTCCTGATGATTTCGTTATTGAAGAACATAACGAGGTAGAGTAAATGCATTTTTGCCGACATATTGGCTCTCTTTCACGCGGTCGGAATAGTATATATTCGCAACATGTTTTTTGGCAAGTTTCTATCAAAATCTGCACACATCATGCATGCCTACACAAGGCAAAATGTTCGCCCTAATTTTATTCAATTTGTAACTCCCCGAACCCGAAACTTTGGTGATGCATGACTCGAACAGTAATTCAAGTTTTATTGCTTTTACCCACCCGGATATTCCTTAAAAGGTTTTTTTCTGTAGGGAAATGAAAATCCAACGAAATAACGTATAACTGGTCAATTTGAAATTAGTTTGGTGGTCAGATTTGATTAATTATCTCACTACTACAGTTTTCGGGATATTTACCATTTAAACAATACATGTTTCAAGTTTGCGATATTTTGGCGTTAACTAGCGCGATGGTCACTGAGGAACCGTGATCCCAGCGCAGTTATGTGAGTGACCACCACAGTTATTTTTAAATATGTGGGTTTAGATTGAAACCTTTAACAAATACTCAGTTCCGGCTAACTAAACTGAACCGGTCGACAATAATTGGGGACCATATCTTATCGTACGGACATGGAACGCGGTCGATCGCAATTTTTTTTAAAGATGTATTAAGTTTCCAGCAATATTATATGGCACGGATTAAATAAACAAGGCTGGAGTGCGGTTACGCTAAGCGCGCAATCGCGAAATGCTCCAAGGGTACTATCAACATGTCAGTGTCAGATTGAAAAGTGACACGTAAGGACGGACAGACGGAGAACGACGGGCTTATAAGGGTACTTTCTTCAGCTTTTGCTGATAGTACCCTAAAATCATTAATATCTGAAATCAAGACATGGCGGCGGCAACCTTTATTAGCCAACATGATGTTAAATTATAAATTTACATAATTATTCTCTATCCACGGGTTGAACCGAAGTAAACATTAAGTAACCAGCCTCTGAAGTGCTTTCTACCGCATTGTTTACAAGGTTGAGTACTTAGAGTACTTTATTGTCCTTAAAATTTGCTCTTATTACTTTGGAGTTCAAAATATGTGAGTTAAGCAGAGAATTTATTGTTTTCTACAGAAGTTGCACAGAAAGCCAAGATTATATCAAAACATTGTATAAAACAAAGTCGAGTCCGCTGTCTGTCCGTCCCTATGTACCTATGCTTAGATCTTTAAGACTACGCAACGAATTTTGATGCGGTTTTCACCAATGGATAGAGACTACTCTATACTCGAGGAAGGTTTTCAGTACCTAAATAATTTGTCAAACGGGCGAAGCCGTGGGCCTCCGCTAGTGTACCTATAAATTAATAAATATTAATTTCGTTGATAGCAAACAGAAGGACCTGTTATCTACCTAAGACTAATTAGTGATTAATAAATATTGTGAGGTTGGTAAGTCATAGCGACGCGCGACGTTACAATCTACCGCGTGTAGTAGCTAATCACCTATTTCACCATTTTTTCTTAAACCTTGTGTTTCAAGTAATGACATATTCATAACTAGTTAATAAATATAATCATGATAATAAAAAAATGGAGTTCTTCTTGGTAAATGAACAAGGAGAAGAAGTAAATTGGCTTGACTACTTCGGTGGCGTGGTCGGTAGTGCTAGATCCCATAAGCACAAGCTTATAGCTTAGTTTGGGCTAGATGATGTTGTGTGAGCATGCCCAACAATATTTTTGGAGCCTACTAGATATTGTGATACAATAGCCACTTGCCTTGATAATATATACAGCGATATGTTGCCAGAAAGTAAAAGTATTATAAAAAAGCTAGATTCAGACCATTGTGGGCAAATATCATCTTTTAAAATCACTAAAGAAAAAGTTATAAAACGTAAAATAGTATGTAGACCAATAACTGGTGACCGCTTGGAACGTATGGGGGTACTTTGCAGGACTTTGCAATAAAATTCCATTCTTAGACACTGGCTTAGATCCAAACGTAATGTATAAATTATTTTTTGATTTTTTTACGAGTTCAACTCCATATTCAAGTCTAAGGAGGTCATGATTAGTGATAGTCCTACTTTCAGTGAATGGGCCACTGAGGGTATACACAAAAGTAGACAAAAACTTTAAGAACTATACTCAGAAAGACAGCTTAATAGATCAGTTGAATTTCTAGATTATGTTAAAACTTATTAAAAAAAGTTTAAAGCAGATTGTTTAGCAGCTAAATCAAAATATATAAGTGATAAAATTCTCAATAGTGCAGACAAAGTTAAATCTACTTGGAAAATTATAACGCGGAAAGAAGTCAACAAAAATTAAATGATAATAATTTTAAACTTAATATAAATGGTAAAATAACTACATCAGACTTCGAGGTCGCTAACGAATTTGAAAATTTTTTCTCCCGAATTCCTGTAGATTTGACAAAAACCCTAGGCTCTTCAACCCCCATTGCAGAATCTTTGTTAAAAACAAATGTTCCTTGTTGTAACGTTATATTTAAATTCAGTAAAGTTAACATAAACACTATATTAAAAAAATTTAAATCTTTAAATATCAAGAAAACAGCTGACCTCTGGGGCATCTCTGTGTATTTAGTAAATTCTTTTATTGAAATGGTTGCTCTTGAACTAGTAATAATATTTAATAATTGTGTTGATGTGTTCCCTGATTTAATGAAATCTAGTAAATTATTTTCCAAGTTTAAATCGGGTAGTACTTCAGATCCGTCCAATTTCCGTCCCATTTCTGTACTACCTACATTTAGTAAACCTTTTGAAAAAATTAACCTTTTAATAAAACTTTAACGGTAATAAACTATTACATACAAAACAATTCGGTTTCACTCGTGGTCGGTCCACCACTGATTAATTAAATTATTAGAGTGTATATACAGGGCCTGTGATGAGTCATATGACACTTGTGGTGTATTCTGTGACTTATCTAAGGCCTTCGATTGCGTTCAGCACCAGACTTTAATTAAGAAACTTGATCATTACGGAATCCGGGGGACGCCCTTGAATTTCGTCATTTCTTACTTAAGTGATACGGTCCAGAAAGTAGTGATCAATGGTAAACAGTCACCTGGTTCTCCTGTAGCAATGGGGGTACCACAGGGTTCAATTTTGGGACCTTTTCTTTTTCTAGTATATATTAATGATCTCCCTCACCTCATAAGAGACGACCACGAGGTAGTTTTGTTTGCTGATGACACTTCTTTAATATTTAAAGTTAAAAGTGGACAGCGCGAACTTGACGATGTAAACATTGCCCTCTCTAGGATAGTCCACTGGTTTTGTGCTAATAATTTATTATTAAATGAAAATAAAACTAAATGTGTAAGATTCACCTTACCTAATGTAAGACTTGTTAAAACCAGTGTTAAGGTTAGGGATGATATAATAGAATTGGTCGATGACACTGTCTTTCTGGGCATAACGTTAGACTCCAAATTGCAATGGGGGCCTCATATCGGGAAAATTTCGGCCAGGCTTAGTTCAGCAGCCTATGCTGTCTAAAAGATCCGACAACTTACAGACATTAAAACGGCGCGTCTTGTCTACTTCAGCTACTTCCACAGTATCATGACATATGGCATACTACTGTGGGGTAACGCTGCCGATATTGAATGCATCTTTGTGTTGCAGAAGAGGGCTGTCGGGACTATCTATGGAATGGGGTCTCGGGAGTAATTAAGAGATAAGTTTAAGCATATTAACATCCTTACAGTGTATTCACAGTATATTTATGAAATTTTATCCCACAAGAACAAAAGTAAGTTTGTGAAAAATAGTGATAATCATAATCTAAACTTAAGAAATAAGGATAAACTGGCTGTTCCTAAATTTAGGCATCATAAAGTGAGTAATTCTTTTGCGGGGAACTTTATTCGAATGTACAATACATTGCTAACCGAAATAGCAAATTTATCTGTCAATAAATTTAAAAAACTAATAAAAAGTAAATTGTGCCATAAAGCTTATTATAGTATTAATGATTTCTTAGATGACAAGGCTGCCTGGTTGTAACAGAATTGCTCCTTTCTAAATAACTCGGTATTAGATTTAAGATGAAATATTTTGAAAAAAGCCGAACTGAGTTTCTTGAGGGCTCTTCTCAGTCTCGTTGCTTTTTGGAACCCTCGGTAGAGTCACACCAACTTTTGACGAATCTAAATAATTTTCTAAAAATTTCAAAGATAATAAACGTTATTTTATTTTGTTTTATTTATTTATTTAAATACCTAATTCCTTTTTTTCAGACACTTTAACTAAGGTGTCATAGAGCGTGTTTGTGTGGAAATAAGTATTTAATTTTAAACAAAATTGTCCCTAACATAATTTGATTCCAACAAATAAGTTACGAGATATCATAGATTAGTGGTCACCCGCGATTTAGTCCGCTTTGAAACATACATTTTACGGACTTGGACCTCAGAGGTATTGCCGTACCTACGGGGCTGTTTAGTTGTGTTTAGTGCCGTACATAATGTTGTTTATTACATTAGACACACTGCTAAGTGCAAGTCGACGAATTTCTTTTTGATTATACTACAATATAAAAAAAAAGATCTTCAAACATAAAATGTAAAACCCCAAAATTTTATGAAAATGTGATAAACGAAGACCTTATTAGGCAGACCTTATAAAGCTAAGGCAGTATAGATTTGCATAATTTTACTTTGTTCAATCTACGTTTCGTCATCTTACGTGAACGGGATGAGTATTATACCTATAGTAGGTATTTCTTAAAAAAGTATGGGTCCATAAGTCTTAGCTGTGGCGTAATTGCAAGATGTCTCATTTATTATACTAACAATTTTCCTTGTTTACCTAAATTAGAAGAGTCTTAAAGCTTCTGAATTGAATAAGATGTTATGAAATTTTAATAATGTTCATTTCATGAATACAAAATAATGTTGGAAGGACTTGTAGCGTTTTAACTGTTTATAGATATTCTATAATAAGGTGATTACCTATTTTAAGGAAATATTCATTTTTAGTTTAGCAATTTACACGTTCGTTTTTATCTATTTCACAGAGCTTAATAACATTTAACAATATAACAAGACAGCACTTCTATTTTCATTAAATGTGATGAGGTATTAAATGTGATAATATTATGTCTGTACCGTCAAGTCAACCTTTAATTCAATTAATTAAAAAAAAACAATGTAATCAAATCTATCTATCTGTATATCTATCATCGATCTTCTTATTCTTAGTTCGCCGATATAGATAGTTGAAAATCATATTTGAAACTGTTTTACAAGGCATGGAGCCTTGTAAAACAGTTTCAAATATGATTTTCAGTTCGTTTAGCCGTAATTGTTGTCCGCATGCAAATCTAGTTTAAAATATTCTTCACCAAATATTTGTTACCAAATTACGCCATTTGGAGCCAAAAAAAATCCCTGTTAATTCTCTAAGGTCCGTAAGCTTTGGACTATTAACAGGGATTTTTTCCGGTTCTCTAAATAAATCTTGAACTTAATAAGTATCATGGGAGCCGTGAATATAGCCCAGTTTGGTTCACCGTGTGACCTTATTTTTCTAATTTCCTAAGATATTTAAACCCTGACTGCTATGTGATGTGTCCCCTGTGACGCGAAGCACGGTCAGACCTTTTATTAATGTTTTATTTAGAGTCGAAAGAAAGACAATACATGTTTTGGACGTAACACGGTTACAGCTATATAAAGATAAAATAGTAGGGATTCTTATTCGTCATTTTAGAAACGCTACACGTAACAGGACGATCTGTATTAGGTACACGCTTATCTCCAAAGCTAGAGAACGGGGTTTCTTGCAGTTTTCATATGTAGTTAAAGTTTCGTGTTATCAAAATCGGATGGCAGCAAAAAAGTTACCGTCATAATAAAGTAATTGACAGATAATTTAAGGGAGTTTATTTTTTGCTGAGCGTGTTGGTGGCTTTTTAGGTTACCTACCTCTGGTGCTCCGCAAAAACCAGGTTCCAGACGCTCACTTGCAATACCGAACAACTTTTCGTATCTTTTTCAACACCTGGAGCTAGTTCGGAGTAACTAGTTCTGCTATTCGGGACTATCAAATATTACCTTGACATTACGAAAATCGTCGATAAACGATGGAGCCCCACTCTTAAAAAAAGAAGATAATATAACAAGCAGATATTGTGGCTTAAACTGTAGATGATAATTGTACTTAGGTTTCATTGTCGTCTAGTGTAGCACTGCTGCGATGTCGTATACGGCGACAGCGTATACGACGACCGCGTTGGTCTATGGCTGCGATCGACACGCTACTAATCTTCCGCTTTTTGCATAGGTGGGTAGGTAATGCGTTATATCTATACTAATACCTACTTATTAAATACTAGCTGTTGCCCGCAGCTCCGCCTGCGTGTTATAGCTTTCTTGATCACCAGTTACTGATTTATTATGTATAGCTGATGAGCGATATTGTATCTTAAGATAAAATATTATAGTATCTTATCCGTGTGCAGCGCCCCTTAGTGAACTCCACTTCGGGTGACGTAACCTAAGACAAACTTATTATTTGCGGTTGGTACAGTAATCGGATCTAGGGATCGAACCGCAAAATTAAGTTTGTTTTTTTATTGTATATACTTTTCCGGGAGAAAAAGTACCCAGTGGTGATGCCCAGGATATTAAAGAATAATTATATCAAGTTTCATCGTAATCGAACCGGTAGTTTTTGCGTGATGCCTGAACAAACGTGCAGACAGACAGGCAGACAAAAAAAATCACATTTTTGGGTTCGGTGTCGGTCTAGTAACACCCCCTGCCATTTATTTTTTTGATATTTTCAATGTACAGAATTTTCATTTCTACAGATTTATTATAATTTTATATAATGTTCCCAATTTTTCTAGTCCATCAACCATGTGTTAGTAGTTACTATGATTTAAGTATTTATTTGTAAGCGCACGTAGGCCTAACAGGCGACGACCGGCAGTCGACTCACGCATGCGCAGTGCGCACTCCAACGTCGTCGTCGCCCGCCTTCAAAATAGTGTACTTTTTGACTAAATCTATAATATCTCTTAAGATATTTGTTGAAATCATTGATGTAAAGGACTAATTTGTTCTAAATTAAATTCTTATGACGTATAGCGTATTTGTTTGGATAAAGATTAATATCGTAAGCATAAAAATGCTTCGCAAATCATGAATTGTTTTGAATCAATTTTGATTGCTATAAATTACGTTATAGTGCGTTAACCCTAAGAGGTAGATATATGCCATCGCGGACTTTTTTATAGAACTTTTTAAGGCAAACAAATTTGTAGTACACAATTTTAACGTTACTTTAACCATTTAAGCAGCGTACGCCACGGAAGCGCCCAAAAGAAATAATTTTCCCCCGTTTTTGTAACATATATCATTGCTGCTCCGCTCCTACTCGTCGTAGCGTAATCTTATATAGCTTATAGCCTTCATAACTAAAAAAGATTTTTTCTAATCGGACCAGTACTTTCTGAGATTAGCGCGTTCAAACAAACAACAAACTCTTCAGCTTTATAATATTAGTATAGATTTGTTGCCAAAGTTGTATAATAAAATGACTTTGTTGATGAGAAGAAGGTAGACTGTATAGAAGAGCAGCACTACTTGAAAAGTAGGTAATGTTGATCTGATGTTTCTTTAAGGTACCTACATAGTTGTCCTCTTTATTTTGTATACAGGTTTTATTGGTACTTTGTTTGTTTTATAATTTAGAATACTCTAATTTTATCTATAGATAATAATAATTAAATTATATGGGGCCAATTGTCGCTCGCGTCCGTAGGCTTTACCCTCGAGTCCCTACACGTGGCCCCCGGGTGGTGCTAAAGAGCGACTCTCTTTCCGGTGGTAGGCTTCGGCCGTGGCTGGTCACCACCCTCTGGGTTGAAGTCAGAGTGCCAAGCGTTCGCGCGATCCACCCTGTGAACCCTGAGCAGCCCTCTAAGAGTGGGTCTATGTAGTTGCATCCTCTGGTGTACCGTAGACGTGCCTTGCCGCACGCGGTGCTTAGTTTGGAGGGCAGCGGGATTCACAGAAACGGTTTTCCGCTGGCCGCCCGCCGATAGTTGGGAGCCCAATTGTGGACTAGCCATCCGCGAAAGGCTGCTCCGCCATCGCGCGCATAATCCCGGAGTTGCTCCTGTTGGGCCGGTTGGCAGGAGGCCTCAACAGGCAATTCTGGGGGTTCCGGGCGTCCCCGTGGTTTCCAAGCTAGGTTTCCTTACCGTGCTATAACTTTCGTTGGGGTCCGGTTGGTGCCTCACATAACGGCCACTCTTTGCCTATTTCCTCCCTTGATCTTGAAAATATTATGCAGAAACAATATAAGAAAATGAGGTTTCAGGCGCGGATGCACGGCCTCTCACTGAAAGCGCACCTCACTAACATTCGAGGACTGCACTCCAATCTCGTCCCAGTCCACTACCACCTGCAAAACCGCGGCTTCAAAACCGCATCTGCTCTTGCTTACGGAGACGCAAATCTCAACCCCTGCTGATACAGGCTACACCTGGAGCTTCCGTTCAAAAGCAGGGGTATGTTTCTATATGCGTGATGACATCTGCGCCAGGCGTCTCCGTAACTTAGAAGATCCCTCATCTTCTTCAATCTGGGTGCTTGTAGACACCGGCATCGAAAAAATTGTTTATGTGGGTGTATACAGATCGCAAAGCGGAGATCAGGAGACAACTAGGCTATTTGACCATTTGAGTGAGGCCGCCGATGTGGCTCAACAGAGGTTTCCAACCGCTCAAATCGTTTTTCTGGGGGACTTTAATGCCCACCATGAGCAGTGGCTGTTCCCTTACCAGAAAACAGACCATGCTGGTAGAGAGGCCTACAAGTTTGCTTTGTCTATGAACCTTTCCCAGCTGGTTGACCAGGCAACTCGAATACCTGACATTGAGAGCCACACGGCCAATTGTCTGGACCTTCTGCAGACGACTTAACCAGACCGATATCAAGTGTCAGTTTCAGCCCCCCTTGGCAGATCTGACCACTGTCTGGTTAAGTCCATACTTTTGTGTCCCCCACCTGACTCCAGCCCTAGAGGCACTAGGCGGATGTGGCCATACAAGTCAGCGGATTGGGATGAGATGCGACATTTCCTTGCATCTTACCCATGGCTGTCAGTCTGCTTTTCTTCTGGCGATCCGTCGAGCTGCGCGTCTGCTGTTGCCTGGGTTATCGGTCGAGCGATGGAATACTTTATTCCGTTTTCTGACCGGCCGTCTGGCATCTGAGCTCAGGCCTGGTTTGGCTCTGACTGTTTGAAAGCTGAGGCAGACAAACAGTCGGCTTATGAAGCTTGGGTTGATGCCAGAAATCGCAAAGCTCTGGATACGCGTAAAAAGAAGAAAGCCTTTAATAAGGCAGCCAAGTCCTGCAAAAGGGTCCTGATGAAGGCGCGCTTAAATCACGTTGGCCGCGTGGGAGCCAGACTATCGTCTTACCTATCTGGGAGTAAGGAGTTTTGGTCTCTAGCCAAATGTGTTGAGGCGAACTTTTGTCGATCCTCACTCCCTCCTTTGCAGAAACCTGATGGAACACTGGCACATACAGCTGTGGAAAAGGCTAATCTGTTTGCCTTTCTGTTTGCTGAAAATTCACGGCTAGATGCTGGTATTAAAACACCACCTCAGCTACCTCCTAGTGATTGCAAAATGCCTGAAATCCGCATTCATCAAAAGGAGATTCTCAAAATACTACGCACTCTGGATGTGAATAAAGCCAGTGGTCCCGACGGTATTCCTGCCATTGTTCTGAGGAACTGCGCAGCCGAGTTGTCTCCTGTCCTGACACGCCTGTTCCGTATGTCTTTCCGGGCTGGTAAAGTTCCGAAAGCATGGAAGGTAGCTAACGTACAGCCAGTACCAAAAAAGGGTGGTCGTGCAGACCCTGTCAACTACCGCCCAATTGCGATCACCTCCATTCTCTGCGAGGTGATGGAGCGTGTAATAAACAATCGTTTACTGGCATACCTCGAAGACAATGACCTCCTAATTGATCGGCAATACGGGTTTCGCCAACGCCGTTCTACTGGAGATCTTCTAGTGTATGCCACGCACCTCTGAGGTGAGGCTCTTGAAAGATATGGTGAGGCACTTGCTGTGTCACTTGACATTTCGAAGGCTTTCAACAGGGTCTGGCACGAAGCACTTATAGCCAAGCTTCCTGCTTACGGAGTTCAGGCTAGTCTTTGTGCTTGGATTTCAGATTTCCTAAGGGAACGATCTATTCGAGTGGTTGTTGACGGCTGCTCATCTGATCTATTAGTAATTAACGCTGGGGTACCACAGGGATCTGTTCTCTCGGCAACGTCATTCCTGCTACATTTAAACGACCTGCTCAGACCCGGTATGTTTGCGTATGCGGACGATAGCACGGTTGCAGAGAGATATTTCTCCAGCGCAAAGGCCAAAAAACCGGAAATTGACGATCTTAGAGTGGCAATGGTTGAACGCACCAATTTAACCCTTCAGGCAGTGTCTGACTGGGGCGATGCTAACCTTGTCACATTCAACACCACGAAAACCCAGGCGTGTCTTTTCTTTGCCAAAAAGAGCCCGTTCACCAAGGCTCCCACTTTCCGGGATGTCCCTGTACCTGTGACTCAGCGTCTCCAGCTCCTTGGTGTGGACTTATCATCCAACCTGAACTTTGGAAGCTACATTGAATCCAGGGCTAAAACAGCTTCGAAAAAACTAGGCATCCTCTCTAAGGTGCGTAAATATTTTACCTCGAATCAACTGCTGAGTCTTTACTCAGCACAGGTTCGCTCCTGCATGGAGTACTGCTCGCACCTTTGGGATGGATCCGCCCGCTACCAGCTTGAGGCCCTGGAAGCTATTGACAGACGCGCCAGAAAACTTATAAGCGATGAGGCGCTCACAAGTAACCGACTTCAGAGCCTCGACCATCGCCGTCTGGTTGCGAGTCTGTGTGTCTTCTACAGGTTACATTTCTCTTCGTGCCTCTCGATTAGCTTCTTCTTTCATCATGCGAACCGCAAAGGAATGGAATTCCCTTCCAGCGTCATTGTTCCCCGATACATATAATCTTGGGATTTTCAAGGCAAGAGTAAATAGGTATTATTTGAGTTTGCGTGCTTCATCTTAGACCGCATCGTTACTTAACATCAGGTAAGATTGCGGTGAAACGCACTCAAATTTATTCATAAAAAAATAAAAAAATATATATAATATACTTTTTAGATATTAGGTATTATTGAGCGAAGCGAAACGGAGCTCAATCTTAGGCGACAAATGTAAATCGTTTGTGTGCCAACTCCTCCGAAACGGCTCGACCGATTTTGACCAAATTTGGATGCTGGTCGACATCATACCCGGGAGTGCATATCTCTGAAATCATGAAAATAGAGCTGACCACTTAGGAATAATCACCGAAAATGTCCTGGACATCACCGAAAAACAATGAAAATAGATTTTTTATTCATTCGATTATATAATTTAAGTGTTCGATTCTGATTCTGATATGTAATAAAACATTTGCTCCGCTCAAAATTTGCAATTAGCAGCATGCATTGCATACCTAGTAATAATTATGTAAATATTTAAGGATGCACTCCTTGCCCATAAACAATAAATAAATGTAATGCTTACTTTGAAATAAACAAATACAAAAAGTATAAAGAGGAAAGCTTTGATTGTTTGTTTGCTTGTAAGAAGCTTGTAAGTAATAAAACAATTTCCGTTGAAGTCATATTCGTGCATCATTTACCTCAAATACCGAACCACACAGTTGTTTTGTTATTGATTTGTTTTATTATTTATTGATATTTAGATATTTATACCACTATACCCTCCACCTGTGTTATAAAAATACATTGATGTTACATTTCTTTGAACTTATCTAGTTTTATGTTATAGTTATGTGCATTTATTTACAGAAAAATATTCTCCTAACAAATTAATTAATTTCTAAACAATCATGTTTTTTATAAAATAAATACAAAGTTACTTATCACATAATTTTGAGAAAGCTGCTTAATGCTTAGCAGCTGCGTTTGAAAACATTCCAAATAAATAAACTGGAAACTTTTTCAATTTCATCCCACGATCCGCAAATTGTGTTTTGCGACTGAGTAAATCGAAAAATGAATAATAAATTCGAATTTCTTTTATAATCAAGGCAAGATAATGAATTGTTTTTAAATTAAATAATATTTATGGAACGCAAATAGTATTCTTAGTAGACAAATATTATTTAAATTTATTCATCCTTGTTTTAAATGATATATGTATATCAGTAGGTAAGTGATTTCTTGATGATACCTGATGATAAACCAATGAGGAGTCCAAACACCGAGTCCTACCTAAGTGACAAATGTCAATGTTGACGCCATGAAGGTGAAGCGAGTTTTCATTCTCTATCGAGAACCTCATGCTTTCAGGTTGCTTGAGACACCTTTAGGCAGCTTCACGGTGGTATCTACTGGGACTCGGACCAACCCCATGTGTTCCAAAGGTTATTAGATATTATTATGATGATTTATTTTATTATTGGAATTGGACATATGCTTATCTATGACTTTAAACGGATCGTAAACTTTACCAAGCACTGGATGCACAAACTATTCAACCATAAAGGCACGGTCAAACTCATCCTTCACATCGATCTGCAGTCCGTACATACAAGAACATGGCCTTTCATTTTAATTATCCATAGTATTGTAATCATATAAATCGTTTGGAATAAATTTCATACATTATCCTTATCAGTAAATCAATAGGAAGTGAAATCTCGCTCGTTGTGGAAACGGCAAGATGTTTAGCAGTAACCAGAGATCACAAACAATAAGGGCTTATTATTCGTGACGTTTAACAATAGCCAGAGATTGAAAACAATGTGGGTTTAATCGAACAAACAGCACACTGAGGAACAATGTCCAGTTTTGCATATTCATCGCCTATTAATTCAATTTTCATTGGTGGTTTTCACTCCACCGAGTTGATTTTGGTTCATTTGTTACTTTCGACATGAATAATTTTCGAATCTTTGTTTACACAACGACGACACTTAGTGCCAATGTTTGTTTGAGATACTCTTTGATATCAATACACTATGGTTTTAAATATAAAAAGACATAGGCACTAATTTTCGGTATTACCTTGTTCACCCCGACGTACGTAATAGACTGGCGAGCCTATTGCTGTTTCCGATGACTGAGTATATTTGTCAGAGACTCGTCTGTCTGTCAGCAGGTGCACCGCGTGTAAATGAGAATGGATGACTTAGATGATGGTTGGGACCCTTAGCATACTTAGTTTCAAGTAGGAACAGGTTGCATAATGCATTTTTTTTATTTATACTTTATTGTACGCCAATACAGGAGGTATAGATTAATATGTACATGGAGCTTATTAAGTCTAAGAGCAATACAATGGGCAGCCTTAATGCTTAAAGCAATTTCTACCAGGAAACCTTTGGATGGACAGATTCTTGTAGGAAGAAAAGGTAGTAGAGGCCGTAGGTAAATAAACTTACAATCTAAATACATACATAATTATGGGCACATAAATTACATATGGATATACACACATACATACATACATTCATACTCACATATATTTATTTTTACTAGATTACAAGGTATACAAAAGCGTAGGCAAACTAAAATACAGTTGTATATCACTAGCATTGCTTATTTCATTTTAGACCTTGCCCCTTAACACGCTGGCTGCGACGCCAATTTTGACTGACTGTCAGCCAATGCGTATGAGGTCTTTTCGAGGCAAGGTTGAACTTCTTTGCAGTGCGCATGAGACCGACTCGGCCTCACAAAATGTTGTTTTTAAAAAACACCTTAAATATAGCCCATATGTGACAATAATTGCTTGAAGCTCTACCATTATAAACTTACATAGTTGTTAAATTTGAATCCAGCTTCGCCCATAGTTATGACATTTCATTATTGAATAAAAGACAAAAATATATATGACATCTTTTCTGCCTCACATCGCACTGAAAGAAAGTTCGGTTTGTCTCACGACTAGAGATGGGAATAAAAGATAGTGTAGTTACGATAATATTGTATTAAAATATTTATTCAGTGATATCAATCAAAATGTTTTTCATTAAAACAGGGCAAGCAGAAGGATTTCTCACACTGGACACAAAATGTAACAATTTTTTTAGTTTTTTTTGCAGCCTGAGTGCTATTTAACGTAAGCCTTAATTTGTCATAGCAACCTGCGCAGCGCTTTCGTTGACCCCCTTTTTGAAGCACATGATCAGCACATCTGCCCGGAGGAAATCCTGAAATAAACACTTACGTTAGGTGTCTATAAGCGCCACTTTTAGTTTTAAAGTATTTAAATGTGTATGTGTATGAATATAAAAGTATGGTAATATACCTCTTTCAGAAATACTTCGTCCAGTGAGTGCTTCAATTATTGATTCCGTGAAATCTTTCTTTGTCATTTTGTTATTATTATTAACCATATTATAAATTATCCAGGCGTTCACAAGAGAAGTACCAAATAAAAATTCTGCCATAACCTTTCGATACCATTTTAGTCCTCGTTTTAAAGTCGAATAATAGGAAGACATCTGGTCACTGTAGTCTATACCTTTTTTTGTTTTCATTATACAAAAGAACACATGTAGGCTTTTTAATGTCTTCGTTAGTGGCTCTTGTTTTCTTGCCTGTATTTACTAAAACAGCATTGTGGCCTTTGCAGGTCGTGATCATTAAAACTTGGCGCTTATCAAACCATTTTATAATTTTTACGCCCTTTAGATTCATTTTTCCTGTAATTTGACCTTTTTTTAATTTTGTGGATATAACCTTCTTAGGTAGTCCTCTACGATTTGATCGGAGGGTACCACAATAAAAAGTTTTCTTTGCTAAAAGGTCTTCAGCCAACCCAACAGAAGAGTAGAAATTGTCAGCAACAACAATACGACCCTCATTTTCTAACCCTGTAATTAGTCTCAAAACTGTATTTTTGCCGTGCTCTTGTTCTCGATTGTTGCCTTCTTTGCCTGTATAAATAAGTGTATTGTACGAGTATCCCTCGGGAGTACACAATTTATATAATTTGACGCCATATTTGTGTGATTTATTTTTGATGTATTGGCGAAATATAAGTCGTCCGCGCCACGGTATCATTGATTCATCAATGACTATAATTTTTCCAGGACGAAGTACTTGTTGATATCGAGAATTCAACATGTCGTGTATTTTGCGAATTTTATATAATTTATCTCCAGTATTATCAATTGACTCGTCGCAGAAATGCCAAAATTTTAATATAATCAAAAATCTGTCCCTTGATATTGTAGAGCAAATGTACTCGTTTCTATATATTGACTTTTTAGACCAATAGTCGTTCAGATGTGGTACTTTGTTTAGACCCATTACAAGCATGATTCCAAAAAATCTTCTCATTTCTTCGTCATCAGTGGGTTTCCATGCTTTAACACGAGATTGCGCCTTTATGTCATTTTGATTGTCTTCGAAATACTTCTCTGCATACTTGTTAGTATCCTGTACTATTTTATTAATAATTTCATCGCTTAGGAACAGCCTGTATATGTCTGTAGGTGTTTTATTACCTAGGCGAGGAATAATGGCACTATCAAGGGTGCTCTCGTCGAAATCAATACCATGATTATCAGATATGTCAGTCCAACCGTCCTCGTTGTCAATACCTTCTGTTTCAGCTGTTTGGTTGTCGGTTTCCAGTTCATTTTCACTTGATTCACTTTCATCTACTTCTAAGTTCGTTAATTCTAAGCTCTCAATCGAAATATCTGTGTCTTCATCTTCTTCGTCAAATTTGCTTCTACGAGTAACTTGAATTATATTTTCACTCTCTGTATCATGTTCTGCTTGCTGTTCATCTAGATGTTCCTCTTCCTGCTCTGGATGTTCCTCTTCCTGCTGTATATATTTATCTTCCTTTCCTTGATGTTTTTCGCCCTGCTCTTGGCATTCATCTCCCTGCTTTTTGTTTTGATTTTTCTGTTCTTTTTGCTGTTTCGCTTGCTCTTGTTGTTCTTCTTGGTGACTTTTTTGCCGAGGTTTTTGCTGTTTTATTCGGTATTCTTTTCGATAATCTGTATATTTTGCTTGTTGCTCTTTTTGCTGTTCTTCTTGTTGTAGTATATAGTCATCTTGGTGCCATTTTTGATGTCTTTCTTTCTGTTTTGTTTGCTTTTCTACAGCATGTTTTTTAATTGTTATATTCTTTGTAAGTGAATCGGGTAGGGTCAGATGTTGGACAGTGAACCAGTCGTACACAGTGCCCCACCATTCATATCTCACGAATGCGACGTTGTCAATTCGTGCCATAAACGTGAATAAACTCGTTTCTCGAGCCATTCCTACATGCCCAGTCAACGGCACGCTCCCGCCGAAAACAGTCGTGAAGAGAGACTATAATTGTTTTGCGCGCGAAAAACTTAAAAATTACGTAAGTACCATTTTGTTTTCTAGTGCATTTTCGTTATTGTTTTTCATTACCTACATATTACACGCTCATAGACTGACTATGGACGCATCATATATGTATACTAATAATTATTATAAACGTTTTCATCATTAACAAATTTAAACTTAAAAGAAAATAAATCATAGTCGTGCACAGTGGCTTGAAATGGGGTGGTACACAGTGAATCATGGTTCACTGTGTACTTATATAGTGGGCATTATGCATCTTCACTACATATATTTTATCATTCATTTGGTACCTTCACGAAAAGACTAGATACAGTTCTATTAATGCATCAACTTTTAATTTGTCTATTATTAGTTCCTTAGTATTATTTTTTATTACAGGATGGGTTGAAAGAAATCTGCTGGAAGAAAAATTGGAGGTCATAGCGCTTTAGTTATAAAAGAAGCTGTCCAGCTTGTAAAAAATGGAATAAGTATTCACCAAGCTGCTAACAGATGTAATTTGAAATATTCGACACTCAGAAGATATGTCAAGAAACACGAGCAAAACAGAGAATCACGATTAGTACCAAATTATGAAGTGAATGCTGTATTTTAAATTGCTTAAAAAATATGTTAATTTTTTTTTTCAAATAAAGCATTTATTTCCATATATATAACCGATGTTTTAATTATTAATAACTTAATTAAACAAATTATATTTCTAGTCACTTCCAAACACATAAAATTTAGGTGTTGGTTCACTGTAAACTCTATGGTTCACTGTAGGCTAACCCCCTGGTTCAGTGTGTACATATGGTAGTACACAGTGAACCATTTCCCGACTTTTAAAAAAACAGTAACGGGCAAATTTACAATAGACATAAAGCTGAAATTTTAATGCAAATTCAAAGTTTAATAAACAACAAGTAATACATGTCAAAAACATCACGATTATAATCACTCTGGGTGGAGTTTTGAGCTTTTAAACTTTTTCTGGGCCACTGTTCGACAGCTTACCCTATATTTGCATCTCCGGTATTTTCATCTTCAAATGAATGAATAAAGACATAATTATTATTAATTACCTCCTGTTTTTCATGTTTAGTATATTTTGACGAAGTTGATTTTATTAATTCTTGCATATTTTCTTCACTTAACTGTACGGGCATCAAGTTAGAATATGAAATATTACTCAAAGAGGAACACCTGCTTGTTTCGCCAAAAATATTCAAAGAATCAGGGGAAGACGCCCGGCTTTGGTTGCAGTTATTCTCTCGTTTAAATTTTTGAGTTGGTGTGAGCAAACTTGGGTTACATAAAACTCCTGGATTTTGTACTTCTGCATTTTTGAGAACACCATATTTTTTACCACTACTTGGACTAACGAACAATTTGTTGTCTTGTTTGGACTGGTGACAGATTTTCCTGTATTTTTCATTGAGATTTGATGAAGATTTGATCAAAGATACACAAAAAGCAGTGACAAATATATATAATTAAAGCCAATAAACATAAATACTTTAAACTAAAATACGTACCTATCTAATAACTTAAATCTAGGATTACACATTATGGAGTCAATACTTAAGAAATAAATATAATATTGTGAAACAATAAAATAACAATGAGAAACAGAAGTGCTAAGGTAGTCTATTGAGTCGGTATAGAGATTTTAGCAGGAATAGTTTCGTCAAGGACAAATTCAAAGTGTGGACGAGTCAGCGCCGGGACCTCTTAATGGGTCTGGGCGCGGATACCCTCTCGCTGAAAACCATGCTTCAAGCCATGGTCTCCAGCGCGAGTGGGTGGAACGCGGCCGTGTCCTTCTGCAAGCAAGTCATGCTCGCGAAGGAGGCGGCCGAGAGGGAGAGGGAGCGTCCCCTTCCCGTTGAGTTCCGCAGGGATAAACAACCGAGCGACGTCCTTACAGAAGCAGACTAGAAGGGTCGCGTGCAGATTCCGACCAAACCCCCGAAGAGGCCACACAGCTGGCCAAAGTCCGCCGGGCGCCACTGGAAATACCTTCTGGTGTGTACCCGCAGCAATGGACATGGGAGCGGCCGCGGTCTCGCGGAATTAAAAAAAAACAAAAGGACAAATTCAAAACCCAAATTTGTTATCCCTTAAATATTAGCCAATGAGTCCCATACCTTATGTGAGATGTGGAATGTAGAATGGGGAAACTGGCCATTATTTTATTATTTATGCTTTCGATTATCGGCACTTGGTGGAACTTACAATAATACATTTTGAATAAACTCACTTGTACATTCCACAATTTCCTTTATTACTCGTATTTAAAATGCTGATCGCTCAAAATATGGCATCATCAAAGGTATTCACTTTCACACTACGCTACCCATAGCTGATATTGGATAGTCCAATGTCAGCTATGGGTAGCTAGCTGCAAGAAGAATTTGAATAAAATATCTCAGGAATATTAATTAGAAAGAGATTACCTATGTAGTCAGGTCAGGATTTAAATAATAAAGGAAATTGTACAAGTTTCAAATGCGAAAGTCAATTCAAAATGGACCTTATTTCTCAAGAGACGTGGCTTACGGTGGCATAACGTTTCTAAATAATAGTATATATAATTCTCTTTCAAAAAACTTACTAGCGAGGATTTAGTAAATGGTTCATCAATTGTATGTAAAAACCAGACACTTGGGATGACGCTCGCTTCGCTCCTTTAATAGACCAACAGAGCGTGAGAAAGAGAAGTCTTTAGAAGTCATCATAATTCAAACATTGCCTATGAGTAATAAAGATAGACGATGACGTACTTATATATATGTGTGTCAGTGTCAGTGACAAGAATTTTCCGTAGTTTTCCAAATTGCAAAAATAGCGTTTACCTTGTAAACTGGCGAATATTAGATTTCCAAAATATAAGCGAATCCTTGTGTTGTTTACAGTAACGCTGTATTTAAAAGCCATGGTGTCTTTGGTGTGTTCTTTATGTAATTTTAATGTAACTAAAGCAGACATACTCTACTGGAGGATCACTCGCTAATCAATGATCGGTAATATGGCTTCAGGCCAAAACGATCAACGGGTGACCTCCTAGCATTCGTCACGCATGTATGGGTGAGGCTATGGAAAAGTTCAGCGAGTCCTTGGCTATTAGCCTGGACATCGCCAAAGCTTTCGATAGGGTCTGGCATGCTTCGCTCCTTTCCAAGCTTCCGGCATATGGTCTACCTCCTCAACTGTGCAGCTGGATTGCCAGTTTTTTAAACGAGCGCCGAGTGCGGGTCCTCTGCGATGGCCAGGTTTCTTGCTTCTTGCAAGTGAATGCCGGGGTACCGCAGGGGTCCGTACTGTCACCAACTCTCTTTCTTCTACCAATACCAATGATATGCTTTCCCTCGGGAACATTCACTGCTATGCAGATGACAGTACATTGCACGGGAGTTACTCGGTTCGTTCGACGGCGGGGCGATCTTTGATAGAGGAGGAGAGACGACATCTCGTGGGTGATCTCGACCGAAACCTCGACAGTATCTCCCAATGGGGTGCCGAGAACTTGGTCGAGTTCAATGCCCACAAAACACAGGCGTGTGCATTTACAGCGAAAAAATCTCCTTTCCTTCCCCTACCCACTCTTCAGAATGCAATATTACCAATGAGGGACAATCTAGACATCATTGGCATAGACGTTCGTCGAGAGCTCAATAACACAAAATACATTGAGAGATGTATTGGGCTAGCTTCGCGGAAACTAGGAATACTGAACAAGGTAAAGCGATTCTTTACACCGCACCAGAGGTGTCTGCTGTACAAAACGCAGATTAGACCCTGCGTCGAATACTGCTCTCACCTCTGGGACAGCTCCGCGAAGTATTTGCTAGACGCACTCGACGCTACGCAGCGACGCGCTGTTCGCATTATTGACTGTCCGGAGGTAACGGGAAGCCTTGAGCCGCTAGCCCAGCGCCGAACAATTGCTTCCTTGGCCGCGTTCTACGGTATTTACCACGGTGAGTGTTCTGAAGAGCTCTTCAACCTGATCCCACCCTCTCCCTTCCAATCCCGAACAACGCGTGCCGGGCAGAGATGTCACTCTCATACCGTGGAAACCGTCTTCGCGAGAACCGAGCGTTTTAAACGTTCGTTTCTCTGCCGAACGATGGTGGCTTGGAACGCCCTGCCTGCGCACGTGTTTCCTCCAACATATAACTCTGGTTTCTTTAAGCGAAGCGTGAAGAGGCACATTACTGGGTCGTCAAGTTGAGGGCCACTCTCTATAGTATTCCTGTGTACTGTGAGAGTCGCCCTCAATTGCCAGACGTCGCCTCAGCTTACCATCAGGCGGGTGGTGTCAATTTGTCGACCTAAATATATAAAAAAAAAGACAATCCAAATAATTAAACGTTTCGCCGGTAAATACAAAATTTTCTAGCAATTCTTAGATAACATAATTTGTTTATGTCTTGTGTTTAGCAAATAAGTAAAAAGTTCTAATCATAGTACATTAATTACCCTTGCATTATGCAGTAATATTTCCTATTCACAAGGAAGAATTGATCTTAAATAACGCAAAATAGGAAAATGTCCTTTTACGATAGGGCTTGACCACCTGATGACGTCAGGATTATCGATATATAAACCATGGCAATATGAAGTAGAATGTTATACGTACACGCCTGTTTTTCATCACATTAACGGGATAACAAGTAGCATATTATAGTGCTACTTTTTATCCCGCTAATGTGTTCCAGTGGGAATCAGGAAGAAGAAACGGGTGGAGCCGCGGTAATCTGCTATAGAAGCTGAACTATTTCATGGTACCTACCAATGAAAAAAAACTTTCAAATATATAATATCCTAAATCCTAAACTAACTTTAAGAAACATAGTTTCGTCATGTTCGTTGCTAAACGGTTAAAGCTAGAAAAATTTAACTTTGCATGAATATGTTTGTATGTAAGGGCTACAATAAAATAATGAAAAATTTTTTTTTTGGTTCATACTCGTATAAAGTTAAAATGATATTTTTTATACCGTCAACCCCATCGTGTGGGGTATGAATAGATAGGTCTTTTAACAATATTAAGATATTCAACTTTAAAACCCGAAAATATCGTTAAAACAGGCCGTTTCCTCTAAAAACTAAACGGCTGGCTCGAAAAATCTTAAAAATCATGATAATAGTCTATGTAATTAAACTATAAAGAAAAACTATAACAGATCAGATATTTTGTTAGTTCAGGAGTTATAATCAAAAAATCAAAAATCAAAATATCTTTATTCATGTAGGTCACAAAGTAACACTTATGAACGTCAAAAAAAGAAAATGATTCTACATTTACATTTACCGCCAGACTCACAAGGCAATAGGTAGAGCCTGTGAGGAAAGAACCTGGCACGAAAAACTCACGGCCACTCTTTTTATTCGCCAGTAAATACAATGATTCTGTTACAACAATAAAAAGGGGGTAAGGGCAGTACGTGACCATGTGTGGACAAAGTGAACTTAAAAATGATGGATCTCTGTTGTTCACAAAAAAAGTCAAATACTAGTTATAGGCTATAAACATGACTACGGACTACACTTGGCCGGTTTTTTTAACTAATGCGAGATGCATGAAATGCGAAAAGGAGACTTAATCTAAAAGTGTAACGGATTAGTCAGATTCTATTGTATTACCTAGAAATAACACTCAATACTTTATAGATATTTTGCGTATTTCATAGTGTACACAACACTATTTCACCCACACATTTGCATTTTGATTTTCGGATCGCCTCTGAAATGTCTTAGTGTATCTATCTACATACTATATCTATGGTAAAAACTGTAACTTAGCTATGAATTACATTACTTTCAAGTATCACTACTTGTACTACCTATTTTATTTTCGGTGGTTTCACTCCTCAGGAACACATCATCACAAGAAGACAGTATTAGTAATAGTAATATATTATTAGTAATATACGTATTAGGAAATAAAGTACACCGATTTTCATGCTGTTTTCATCAATGGATATAGTGATTCTCGAGGAAGGTTTTAGGCTGTTTTTATCCCTAGGATGTGTTCCCGCGGGAATTGGGGAACCGTTATACTATTTAACGCGGGCAAAGCAGCGGCCGTCCGCTAGTGTACTATGTGAATGATTTCAACACGTTGACGACAGTTACAATAATTAAAAACATCATCATCATAAACATCTAACCTATTATTAGCTGTGTCTATTTCTAACTCTGTAATCATTTCATATAATTAGTCTACCACTGCCTGGTTATACAAGTTGTCAAGGTAATTATATATTCATTATAGGCATTTTAAATCGAAGTTTAAATACAACGTATATAATTATAAAGATTGTTATCATTTTTGTTAATAGTTAAAGTCATACAGATTTGGTTTTTAAATCTATGTTTTGTTATTGTCGTAAATTATCAAAGAGACGCTCGATATTGTACTAGATTTCATTATCTATATAAATAAAAATGAATTTGTCTGATTGGCTAATTTGGCTAATTTTGGTCTTAAAATATTTGTATAAACTCAGGGGAAGGTTTAAATGGATTTCTTAAGGCATTTCGAAGTTCGTCGGGACAGATGGTTATTAATAAAAGGCAAGAAAGCAAAGTTAAAATTAGAAGATAACACTATTTATTTTTTATTTATTTTAAACTTATGCACAAAACTGTACAAAGGCGGACTTTATTCCAAGGCATTATTTACCAGTCAAGCTTTGGATGATGCAGAGATTAGTAAGGTACTCAGAGTTTGCCATGATACTCGTACTTAACGAAAATCATGCTAGCGGAAAATGAAGTGATACAGAATAATTATTCTGGTAAATTATAAACTTAAATCCTAATAACATACTTAAATAACTAATACTAATATACATACCTATATGACGTTAATAAACGTATATAATACTAAAACATACCTACATAGTACATACAATTTACATAAAATAGATACACAAATATAATTACTATATAGAAATGGGGAATGTCCCCCTTAGCTCTCGAGAACTGCTTATGCTCCACTGATGGTTGGACCCCTCTATGGATAGCCCTCGATCTGGAGACAAGCCAAAAATCGGAAATTTGACCTAGCCCTAAGGGGTCAAAAGTTATAGGCCAAAACCTATGGCGTGGTGCGGCGCGAAGCATCGCGCAAGACACCGTACTAGTTACATATAAAGGGTACGACTAAAAGTAAAAGTAAGACAAACTGATTCTGCTAAGGAATCCTTATACAGTTCACATACCTACCTCTTGAAAACAGAGCGGCTGGTTGACATCCTGACCTCCAAGGGGAGCACATTACATTTACTAAATGCTAAAATTTATATATGATAATATATTTTACATCAGCTAGCATTTAGTAAATTCACCCCTTTACGGCGGCGTCGCTCGTACAGCTACCACTGTAATAACAGAAAATATCTAAATAATTTATCAGTTGCGTTTGATCTTTAGACAAAACATTCAAATTATATATTATGAAAGAAGTTACAAATAATAAAAACAACACTGGCAGAAATCATTCATAATGAAGTCATTATACCAAATTATTGAAACCCATAATTTCCTCAAATGTACATTTACTCGGTAATTTATATAAAGCTGTAGTTGTCACAAAACATAACTTACTAATTATAGCGACCATTATCTTTTTTTCCTTCAGCTTTATTACAAAATGTGGAAACTCGAAACATATTATATTTTTCTCACGCACATGTTTCAACTTTTTAATAACATGAAACAATGTTACATGCAATAGACAGCAATTATGACTACGACGCTGTTACAAAATTTAAAATTCCAGTACAATGACTGCACAAAAGTGCAAAGAAACCTCGCACAAAGAGATTTGAAAGCATCTGCAGCTTGTATACAGCTTTGGACTATAAATTACAAACTGAGATAAAACAGTGGCTTTATGCGCCGAGTTTCGGCTCCATGCCGTCTACGCCAGTTCGTAGCGGCACTACGTAGCGAGCGGACGGTCGTAGCACGGCGTAGCGGGTTACCGACGCGGCATGTACGAACCACCATCACAGTGCGTCCGTCAACATAAACAAATAGTGATATTATGAGTTGTGCGTCCTCGAGTGCAGTATTCAGACTAACTCTCCTTATATTAACTTTTATAGTATCGTGTACATTCATCGCTAGCATAGTTTGGCTAATGCGAACAAGAGGCTTTGACAGCCAATATGAAAATTATTACTTGTCGAGAATTAATATAAGCACCGTTAAAGTTGACAGTAATAATATAACAACGACACCGCCTACGTCGGACCATTATAAAGACTTGATTAAAATAGAAATAGCAATGCGACGTGTCGAGGAAAACAGTAGGAGATTGAAAGAGTATACGAAATCATTGTTGTGGGATAACAAGGATAAGTCTTTGTGGTGTGTTTTGTTCAAAGACAATGAAAGAACGGATAAGCAGCGAGTGAGGAATAAACATTTGATTGATGAGGATTATCTGAGAGTGTTGAGAGAACAAAAAAGGCGAGAGGCGTTGATCCACTTGAGGCATCACGGGTCACATCATAGGCGAAGAGTTGATGTTTTGCCAAATTAACTTCAACTTGACAAATGAATTCAAATATGACAAATTCATTTTAATCTTCATCATACTATGTGACACTATAGTACATATAGGTATACAAAGTTGTTAAAATACCAGTTAATGAGGATATCAAAAGTTGAACGATAAACTAATTATGGTATTACTTCGAGCAGGTTTCGATGGAATTTCGAATAAATTAATAAATATCAACAGAGTTAATTGTAAATATTTTGTATATCTGTGAAATGTAAAATTGAAATATTCAAAGTGTAAATAATATTATTGTGCAAGTGTAAAATATGGCGCGTATTTATTAAACGTTGAATTTAGACAATATTTTTAGCAAAATGTCGGGTATGAATGGTATAATTTTTGTTTAAATATTTTTTTATGGATGTAAAATTAAGGCGCTCAGTTTCGTTATTACAATGAAACAAAGACATATAATTGTATTTTGTTATTATATTCAAGTTCGTTAAATAGCATCGTGAAATTTAAGTTAGTGTAATTATTATTTAGCTTCAGAAGAAATTGTGGATTTAATATTATTCAGTTATTATCCCTTTGTTACTTGGGTAATATTTACCTATACTAAATTACGAGTAAAATCCTCACTGACTTTACCCCTGGGGGAGAGGTGGACATATTGATCTCATACCACAAGTGACTCATATTCAACAAAAACACATTTGTATTAAAGTCTCTGATGATGTCGAAAGACAAAACCGGTCAGTGTAAAATAAATAAAACTGATGGTAAAATTAAAAGGTTCATGTTTCTGTTCAATATGATACGCAGCAAATTACATTAAGTACCATCAATGAGTATAGTTTTAAAACCCGGGTTCTTTTATATTAACAGTTCCTTAAGAGAGCAAATCTTGACTCGTCTTAGAATGCAAGGTTTTGATGCAACTAGCAATAATATTCATATGACGATGACTATTATTTCTAATATTTAAGTGTGTAATCTGTTTTACATAAAGAAATTGTTAAATGTAAGGAATTTAAACAACGAAAAGGCGTTACTGAATTTCTGTCCATCTGGTCATAAACCTTGATAATAAAAGACAATCTGCACGAAAACCTTTTCGGTGCGGTAAAAATTTAAACGAGTTTGAAATTCCGAAATCTTTATTTGAAAATGTCTCATCATCTCTTTACGATGCTATCGCATAGATGCCTTACTAGCGGACGCCTGCGACTTCGCCCACTTGATAAATTATACTAAAACCTTTCTCGAAATCCAGTTTATCCTTTGGTGAAAACCAATCATCAAATCCGTTGACTGGTTTTAAAGATCTAAGCATACATAGAGGCAGCGGAATGCGACTTTGTTTTATATACTATGTTGAGAAACCAAAATATTCGTGAAGAATATTTGGATTAAATACGTTCTAAAGGAGTCCCACTACGATCTTAGAGGTCCAAGCCTCCTATTATGGTGGTCAATATTACGGCCATCTTTCGCCTTTGCTTACCTCTCTCAAAGAAAGTGATTAAATACATTATAATGTACGTAACTAACCAACCTAGCCATTGTCTGAGCAATATATAGGTGCAGTATAATGGTGAAGGGCGTAGGCCACCGCTTAAAACAAGACCTATTGACCTCCAGACATTTGTATACCCTAAATATCATATTTAATTAAATACAGAATTTAAAATAATACGTTCTAAAGGTAAACTGTAATAATTATTAACAGTGAAAGTTATTGTTATATTATACTTGTAATTGAAGAGGTAATCTAAATTCCATATGTTAATGAATATTTCAGTCCAATTACGTTGGTATAATTTTATTCCTGATCAATACCACCCACGACAACATTGTACGAAAACTTTGTAATTTAATTGGTTTCAGTTTGAAGTACCAATAAAATGATTTTGTGTACATAATTTTCTTTTATTAAACCTGTAATGAAAATTTATAGAATATGTAGATATTTAATTTTACAGATAAATCATTGAGTTTGGCAACGTTTTTTTGTTTTATAAATTACAAGCAAAAAATCATTTCTTCATCCAGTTGATATTTCGTTTAGCGCTTTCCGCACCGAAAACCGCACAAAAATAGTTCAGTAACCTTGGAGATTAGAGTGTACATACAAACAGACATATTAAAATTGAAAATAACTTTTTTATTATTTTTATATCAAAATCATCACACTCATTTTGTGTACAATTATTGAAAAGAGAACGAAGAATAACATAAATAATGGCAAACTCAAACTCAAAAATATTTATTAATATAGGTTATAGAATAACACTTAGTAACGTCAGCACATAAGAATTTACATTTAAAGCCAGATTCGCAAAGCAATGGATGGAGCCAAAGAGAAAAGAACATGGCAATAAAAACTCCCGTCCACACTTTTCCATTCATCAGTAACTACATTCATAGTATAAAACACAGAACGTATCCAGCAAGATGCTGCAACTAATACACCCAGCGTGAAGTTAATTTAGATAATTTCAATGTGCCTAAATATTGAATGATGTAGGACCATGAACCTAAAAAAAAGGAAAACAAGAGGGCAAGGGCACTACGCCAAATGTATAACTTTAAACTGAACTAGCTATACTGAAAAATGCCAATAAAGCCAGTTGTATGTGGTTTATTTTTTAGTTATACAGAAGATTACAATACCTTGGAGTTATCTATAAGATGACGTACCCGGGACGCCCTGGCAGCGCACATTAGGGCGACCGTGGTCGTAGATAAATAATATAAAAAAGATTCATTATCAGTTTTCGTCTTTTTCACATACAGGCTTGACTTTTTCAAACTCAACATTATAAAAAGTATCTACAATTAGTAAAGGTATTTTTTTAATAAAAGATAGGGTATGTTTCAGTTTCAAATATCTAAGCAAAAAATACCAACTTTAATGGGACACGGGAAGGAACAGCTTTCAAATAAAAAAAAATCAAAGTCGGGTCACCTAGTCCAAAGTTATGATGAAAGAAAACTTACGATCGAATTGAGAACCTCTTCCTATTATGGAAGTCAGTTGAAAATAAATAGGTTCAGTAAAATTGAAAACCTCAAAGGCCTTTCAATTCAATACTTCTAAACGTGTAAGGTTCAGGTGTTATTTCGCACAATTATTATAATGTGGCATGTGGAGGCGACGGTGCTACAAAATTACTAGGCACGTGGAAATTACGGAAAGAATATAATAGTATGTGTTTATAGCACATTCACAGGGCAACGAACTACACACAATACTATTATTAAACTAGCGGTGTCCGCAATTGCGTCCATATAGAATGAAGATACCTAATTTTCACACACCCAAAACAAGCACAACAAAACAAACTTAATACTCGTATCTGTGAAAACCAAACACATCGGTTCATAAACGACGAAGTTATCCGTAAACAAACAATATAATAATAATATGGCAACACTGCTAATAACAAGTCACATATTTTTCTTACTCTAAGTAAAAGGAAAAAATGTTGACCAGAGCACGTGCCAAGCAAGCAGCACTTATCATCCCCGGACTTACTTACTTACTGCGTACCGTGTACGCATGCTGCCCCTGTTTCAGGTACTTGAACCAGATCTCAACGTAACAGCACAACTTAGCACTTAATGCAGGAGGTGGTTCTGTTGAATACGGCCCGTATTGTACGGAAGTTCCTGTCTCAGGAGCCCTAACCACCGGTAGCTTTGTCCCTGTACTTGATACCGATGGGTTACTGTTTTTATATTTTTAAATTTATTTATTATTATAAATCTGTCTAAAAATGTAATCAATTTGTGTTAAGTTTTAATACAGAGAATATAATAATAATTAAAAATATGTATAAAATCATATACGGTCGAATTGAGAAACTTCTTTTTTTGAATTCGTTGAAAATATATTTTTTGTGTCTTATTAATCCCCACACTCATTTATTGTAAATTTTATTTATCTTGCAAGTATACTGAGACGCGTATTAACCCCTGAAATAGATCATAATAAGGAGCCGTTGCTACTTGCGCAGACTGTGACTGAATTTCCCGTAAGATTGTTATGGCTCTAAGCTTTCTGGAGAAAATATAAGATTCATATCACACTGTTGGAATAAACGAGTACGTTCATACTATGTATACATACGTACGTATACTTGATACGTAAGTACGTTACGTATAGATTTAATGTTACCAAGGGAAGAATGTCCTTTGTATAGGTTTCGTTTCAGAGAAAATGGAAAGTCGATATTTACGGTAGGTGTTAACATAGCATTTGAAGTAGGTAGTATCTAAATGTAAGTAAAAGTATAGTATTCTTATATCTGTGGTAAAAGGGATATTACGAGCAGTAACGGTTTTACTGACGGGTACTGAAATAATGTTTATTTTTATTATTTATAAGAAAAGGTTTGACATCGGAGTCGTTATTATTGTACGAATCAAGCACGGACACCGTGGTGTCATTATTCTTTGGCTGTCCATCCTGTTTTTTTCCTGTCTGGACTATAAAGGAACTATAACTGCTATATAACTGTAAAGGAAAGAAAAATCTGTGTAGAATCATACAGTATGATTCTACATAGGTTTTTCTACCTACCAGTTGAAATAGTGTGACTGTTATCTATACTAATATTATAAAGAAAAAGATTTGATTGATTGTTTGTTTATTTGAAGTGAATAGTAACATGATCCGATTTTGAAATTTCTTTCTTTTTCGTTATCGGAACTCTCTTTATCGGAACCGGGAACCAAGAAACAATATCACGCGTCCAAAGCCGCGGCGATCAGCTCATTAATAATAAATTCACAAAAATTTAGTTCGGGAACATGAGGCATATTAAGGGGGGTTGGGGTTGCTTGTGGGGTATTAACATTTTATCCCGGTCATATTAGGTTTCTGTGAAAGTTGGGATCGAGAAAGATATAAATATACACCGTGGGCAAAATTGCGAGCATCCGCTAGTTAACTATCGGCCGGTTTCAGAATTGAGAATTTGAAGTTGAGCAGCCACTGAGTACGCCAAATGTCAAAATTCAGGAACAAATTTTGACATTTGACGTGCTCAACGGATACTTAATTAACTTCAAATTCTCAATTCAGAAATTGGCCGTTAAAGTACCTTCATATTATGAAAGTTTACATGATAAATTTATTATTCTCAACAACTACATACCTACTGACGATCAGTTCAAAGTATTTATTATGAGTTGTAGAGTGCCGTGACCTTAATTTTGGTAAAAGTTCCTAACAACTAAAGGTTCAAATTGGAAAGTTAAGTGTTTTTATTTGATAAACAAACGAGCTACTTTTTCAATAGGTTCCTAAGTGCAACCACACCTACGCTGCCTACGAATGTAATAGAAGATTGACATTTTCGAAGTAATATGTTTTTAAATTTTATTTTTATTTTATAAATAACAAGCTACTTTGGTTATTTAGAGTAGGCCCCACACAAGTAGGTAACCTTACCAATATGAGTTTGTTAGTTCAGTTTAAACAGTCATTTCAACTATATATTTAGACAAGTCTTGACTTTACTACTGATGCATATACCTAGATATTTTGGAGTGTAATTTATTTGACTGCTTCGGTGGCGTGGTCGGTAGTGCATCGGCTTTCGACTCCGGAGTCTCGGGTTCGATTCCCGGATCGAATCCAATATTTGTGTGATCCACAAAAGTTTATTTCGGAGTTTTGGTGTTTTCTATGTATGTTATGTATGTATTTAGAAATATATAAGTATGTTTATCAGTTGTCTAGATCCCATAGCACAAGCTTACGCTATAAGCTTGTGCTATGGGATCTAGACAACTGATAAACTTTTGGGAACTATTTGGGATAGATGACGTTGTGTAAGCATGTCCAACAATATTTATTTATTTATTTGGGTTGTGATATATTATACAAATACATTAAATAGCATTGACATGTCAGTTTGCAAATCCAAATTTTCAACTCTTCAGTTATGATGAACAAGGCAGTCATGATAGCGATGAATGTATATATCAGATGTTTATAGGGATCTTCATCTACGGTCCATGGCGCCACTAAAACGATAATTCATCTTCACAAATTAAAATTATCATAAAAATCATAATATTTGTAATTATTGATAGGTAGTCGATGTTAATGCGTTGGAGTTCAACACAAGAATGCCTTCAACCGGTTTGGCATGCTGCTTTATCCCTACTTTACTACAGCCACAATATAACCTCCTCAAGGCTTTAAATTCAAGTCTAGTGTAGGTACAGCTCTATAAACTGTTCTCTAGACACTCTGCAGGTTAGATAACATTGTACTCGTATGAAATATGAGGTTGACCGAGTATGATAATTATACTTACCTATTTATTCCTGTTGTGAACCCATGAATGACCTCTTTAGGGTTCCGTAGTAAAAGTCTCGGAACCGTTATAGTTTCGTCATGTCTGTCCGTCCGTCCTCGGCTTCCCCTACAAGTAAAGTGGGGATGATTTTTTTTCTCACGCCAACCCCATCGTGTGGTGTATGATCAGATAGGTATTTGTAAAACATTGAAAGGTTGCTAAGACAATTTTTTGATTTAGGTGTCTGTTTGCGAGATTTTCAACTTTAAAGTGCATCTTTTTGTTAACACATAGTGTTTTAATTTTTGTTGGCATAGAATATTTTTATAACTAGACGTTTTTTCACTAAAATTGAGTCTGCCATGATATTCCTAAACTATAGAGCTTAAAATGGTTTCATGGTCTATTACTGTGCACTGCCAAAAGGCGACCTATATACTATTTAAATACAATACCTACTCTAAATAAAGTCATCCTGACATTATTATTGTGTACTATTTAGTAGGTATATTAAAATAATTGGTCATGACACATCATCAGTCATCATCACCAATATTTTAATATATTTAGTTGCAATTAAGATGGTGATGTAGATATTTTACTTCTATTCAATTTCATGTATGAATATTTTAAAAGTACGTTCTTTGCCGACACCTCGTAAATGAAAATGTGCATATGTAAGCGTTCTGAGAGAATTTAATCCTGACTCACAAGTTCTTTGAAATAGTTTATAGTCAACAGGGACCTCCGTATACTACAACTTGTTTACATCTAACACTACTTGTAACTAGAATTTAAATGGAACTATTTTATTGGCGTAGGAGATAATAATATACAGTCTGATGATTTGTAAAAAAGCAATTATTTTATGAATGAGTGAACTTTCGCGGCTACGTCCTCGTGGTTTAATTTAGAAACTGTTACCATCTAGGGTTGTAAGCTACACGCACTTAAATGATGAATATTATTATGTAAATTTATATTTATCATAGCTATACATATAATCTAGTCTGGGCGTCGATGCACATGGCTTGAAGCATCATGGTCTCCAGCGGGAGTAGGTGGAACGTGGGTGTGTCCTTTTGAGAGCATGTCATGCTGGCAAAGCAGGCGGCCGAAAGGGAGAACAGCGTACCCTCCCCCGTGAGTTCCGAAATCGGCGGCCAGGGCGCCGCAGACTTATCTACGCCCAAGACCATCGACCTCTATGATCGGGGCCTGGGGACGGTGGGATACACACCCGCTGTT
Source organism: Nudaria mundana (assembly GCA_963556515.1). Lineage (NCBI taxonomy): Eukaryota > Metazoa > Arthropoda > Insecta > Lepidoptera > Erebidae > Nudaria > Nudaria mundana. The sequence continues at coordinate 8,539,472 of OY748304.1, read as the reverse complement.
CTTAAAGAAGCATGCTAGAAGTGTTGAGTACTGCGGGGCTGAGGCCCTTCAGCACGCAGATTTACTCACCGACGCGGATAAACCCCAACGATGCCAGATAAAACCAGACCCAACCTCACACAGAGGCCACGTAGGTGGCCAAATTAAATATGTAATAATAAATAAATATAATAAATATTTTTGGACATTCTCACACAACGTCATCTACCCCAAACCAAGCTATAAGCTTGTGCTATGGGATCTAGACAACTGATAAACATACTTATATATTTCTAAATACATACATAATATACATAGAAAACACCCAAACTCCGAAACAAACTTTTGTGGACCACACAAATATCCGGGAAACGAACCCGCGACTCCAGAGTCGAAACCCGATGCACTACCGACCACGCCACCGAAGCGGTTAAAGTCGGGCGCTACTGGGAATTCTTACCAGAACCTGAGGCACCCGGCAATGGTCGTAGCCACGGCCATGGGCCACGAACTTAAAAAAAAGCTACACAGTCGTGTAATCTAATCACACGAAGGGGCACGTAGACGTAAATTACATACCTACCCCCATTTGTCCAGTAATTATATGTTGGCTTTTTTTTTAATTCCGCGAGACTGCGGCCGCTCCCATGTCCATTGCTGCGGGCGTCTCTGGTACACCCCAGAAGGTATTTCCAATGGCGCCCGGCGGACTTTGGCCACTTGCTTGGCTGGCTAGACAAAGACTGTAATAACTATTTTGCAGTCCGAACCTGAACGGCAACAACCAGGGCCGATGTTACATGCATACAATCTCTGCAGACCGGACTTACAAATTTTTTTGCAGCTTTTTATAGTAAACTTGTAAATTTTTTTTTAATGTTTAATTTAACTGCCCGTAATACAAAATATTACTTAACAGTTTTACAATAACAAATAAAAGATCGATAGGTAGATACACTACTTCTTATCACAATAAAGATCAAAAAGCACCTTTCAGTAATAATAATAACTCATCCATTTCTATTTTCTTTATCCAGAAATAATCTAAAAACACAAAAACAAATAGCAGTTTGGTGCGATATCGACATTCCATTCAGTTGGGCACCTGTCGTGAGTATGATTGATTACTCGCTATATTAAAAAGTAAATGAAGTACCGTTTAAACGCGCCTTTCTATTCGACGAGGATAAAGTGAAGTTATGCCGTGACTTGATGAAAAGCGTTGAAAAAAACGAAGGCGTCAATAAAATAAATGATAAACATCTCACTTCAAACAATAATTTACCTTTTCTTGTCAAAAAATATTTGACTTTGGAACGTTTTGTAGTCGCGGGGCGCGTCAGTTGACATGCGGTGGCACTTTTTTTTCTATTAGTTCGGGTGGCAGTGGGTGAATTAATAAACTGGACTTTGAGGTTCATATTTTTATACGTAGGTTGCATGTTACGTACTTTGAGTTTTATTTATTTGATCGCAATAAAAGTTGAACAAGAGAGTTTTATTTGCAAAGTTAAAAATAGAACCCCACTCTTTTATCGGAGCAATTTCGACCTACCCATCCTGCCACTCCTACATCGAGGGTTTAACGGGTAAAAAGGCAATTAATATAATTCCAATTTATTTTATCAAAATTGAAAGGATTTATGAGAATTCGTTCACTTGTTAAATCTTTTAATATTTATTTCATCATCTTGTCGCATCGGGTTTTAACAGCGTTTTCATCACATTAATATTTTTATATTCATAGGTATGTAAGTAAAGTATTACCATTTTATGAACAAACGGTATATTTCAATATATTAACATAAAAAAAAAAAAAAAAAAAAAAAAAAAAAAACAAACGTTTGTTCATAATGTTCATTGACTGAGGGAGCGAAGCGACCGGAGTCTCCGTTTCAACTTGCAGACTGGTCAAATTTATTTCGTCTGTACCTCTACATCTCTACATCTACGGGTTCTGTCAGATCATGTTTGCGCCGTATTTATCAACCGATTTTCATGAAACTTTACACACACACTCCTTGCTTACAATGAATAACATGAGAATTATATTTTTTGGATTGGATGAAAAATGAAAGAGTAATAAAGAAAATGTAAAAGTAAATTTTCTAAACAAAGCCCCCGAAGTCTACGGTTCACAGAACCACTAGTTTAAGCCTATTTAAATAACACTACACAGAAATCAAAGTCTTGTCTGCCTCGGGAAGTAAAGATGTTCAACATAACAACGTTGCAAATCTTAAAATAATATGTTGCTCAAAGTAAATTAGTACGTAAATTTTTACACGTGAAAGTAAAATGGATAGACGGGATGAAGGTGGATGGATATAATGAAATTTGGGGATGCAGCCCTACGAACTAAGACGATTAGTGGTCTCAACGGGCTCGTAGCGCCAAAGACTAAGCTAAGCTTATTAATGCAGCGTTTTACTGCCAGAGCGGCACAAAATAAGTATGTGATTAAGTAGGTATTTGATGTGAGGGATAAATTGAACATTAAAAAAGTATAATGGTTACAAAAAAGGGCTCTATCAACATCTCTAGGGCCCATGCCAAACTCACCTGCACACGGTCCATCTGCTGACGTCTGAAAGCAGATGCAAAGTGTACAGGACTATATGTGCCTAAAAACAGCAATAGCCCCTGTTAGGTAGAAAAAAACCGGCCGAGTGCGTGTCGGGCCACGCATAGAATAGTGTTCCGTAGTCAAACTTAATAAACTCCTGAACTACCTGAGTTATAAGATCCGTTATAGTTTTCCTTTAAAGTTCAGTAGATGGTAGTTTTTAGAGGGGGGGCACACACTATGTTTTTCCAAAAAATATTTGCTATAAAGTTGAATATCTCGAATTTAAATTTAAATCAAAAAATAGTTTTAGCTACCTCTCTAAGTATGTTTTTAAAAGAGTCACACTCCGGGGTTGACGCAAGACAAAATACACAAATTCTGGTAACGTGTACGTACGGTAAGTACCCCAAGAAAAAATATTTTTCATAATTTTATTGTAGCACTTTGTCAAAGTAGTAACTACACATATTCATGCAAAGTTTCATGTTTCTAGCACTCACCGTTTATGAGGAAAGCGGAGGACAAACATGACGACACTATAAGGTTTCCGAAATTTTAACTACGGAACCCTACAAAAAGTTGTACGTGAATAAATGTTAGGCGTATTAAAGCGCCTATATCCGCTTTTGCGGGAATGACGATCTGTGACTTTGTATGTGCGATATAGTTAGGAATCAATACTGTAGATACATTGTTCATTTTTCAAAGCCCTTTAAAAAACCATAGCTTTATTTATTGTAACAATTATGGAATTCAAGGGAAAAGGGATAGAAATTACGTAATGGCATCAGGAATATTATGATGTATAAGGTTTCACGCAACTTAGCACGTCAATGTCAACTGAAGGCGTGTCTACCTACCTAAGATGGTTGGCATTTCCTTTCAATGTTATAACCAAGTCAGCCTGATGGGCGTTAGTAGAATGAATTAGCTGGGTTGAAATATAAATGAGAAATACTCAATGGAGTCAGGCGTTACCTGGCGAAAGTCCATGATAAAACAATGGTAAATATGATGTTAAATTTTCTGTTCTCAAAGAGAACAGCTGTTCTCTTTGAGATAGTCTTGAGAATGCCTCGTGAAGAGGTGAAACATAAGTCGCCGTTTGTAATGTCTTTTTTCATGCGAAATTATGCTATTATATAAAAAAATTAACAAAATATTTACCATTATTTAAATGAGAAATGTTTTGGTCTGACTTGTCAGTGTTTGGAAAATATGTAGGTAGGTTAACGACTATTGTGGGGCCCAGTAATTTAGGTTGGATACAGCTTCTCTACCTAACAAAGTTCTTTCAAACAAAAATAATCTCGATAGAATACTCCCAGATGAACTTTTTTAACTGCTTAATTCGTATTACCGAAAATACAACACAAAGCAGAAAATTCTTTTCTCTGGCGAACGATGGTGGCTTGGAACGCCCTGCCTGCGCACTTGTTTCCTCCCACATCTAACCCTGGGTTCTTGAAACGAAGGCTAAAGAGGCACACTACTAGGTCGTCAAGTTGAGGGCCACTCTCTATAGTATTGTGTGCTGTGAGAGTGGCCCACAATCGCTAGACGTCGTCACGACTTACCACCAGGCGGGCGGCGTCAATTTGGCGAACCAAATATAAAAAAAAAAAAACTTCACAATCCCCAAGTGAAATAGGCTACTTTTTATCCTGGTAATTAGTGCCTGTTAATAGGTGGCGAATCTATTACTAACCGAGCACTTCTAGTTTGCAAGTCTCGTCCGCACATGCATCAATTGGAGGTAAGGTTGGGTTGGGCCTCTAAAATTTTGGTGAGACCACACTATGCACCCGAGTTTATTTCTTACAAAAATACAAATCTTTCTTCTTTATAGAGAGAGAGAGAGAGAGGTCTTCTGCAAGTACTCCACGGATAAGTGATAAAGTGATAAGATAACGTGATAAAGTGCGGGGCAGGCGACTGAGACTTGCGACTCAGTTATGGTAGTGAAGAATGTTATAGAGTTGTAGAGTGCACTTAATATTAGTGTAGATTATTCACTTGAGCAACCCAAGGGGGGTGCCATCTTCATCGCGGCGGTGAGACCGATCATGGACGATTGGCTGCAGAGGCAGCATGGTGACCTCACGTACCGTGCGACGCAGATGGTTGCCGGGCATGGATGCTTCGGTAGCTATCTGTTTCGCATCCATCGTGAGGTCACACCCCGGTGTCAACACTGCGAGGTTTCCGACGACGACACCGCACTCCACACGTTGGTGGAGTGCTCAGCGTGGGCGAGTCAGCGCCGGGACCTCGTAGTGGGTCTGGGCGTGGATACCCTCTCGCTGGCGACCATGCTTCAAGCCATGGTATCCAGCGGGAGTAGGTGGAACGCGGCCGTGTCCTTCTGCGAGCAAGTCATGCTCGCGAAGGAGGCGGCCGGGAGGGAGAGGGAGCGTACCCTCCCCGCCGAGTTCCGTAGTCGGCGGCCAGGCCGCCCCAGACTACGCGACTACGCCCAAGACTATCGTCCTCCATGATCGGGGCCTGAGGACGGCGGGATCGCCACCCACCGTCCTTACAGAAGCAGGCTAGAAGGGTTGCGTGCTGCGGGGCCTTTGCCCCATAGCACGCAACCAGATTCACTCACTGACGCGGGATAAAACCCGACCCCAATGACGCGGGATTCTCGTCCCGACCAAACACCCGCAGAGACCACAGGGGTGGTCAAAGTCCGCCGGGCGCCACTGGACATACCCTCTGCTAGTAACCAGGGACGCCCGGCAACGGACGTTAGAGCGGCCGCGGCCTCGGGCCGCGGAATAAAAAAAAAAAAAAGTGTAGATTATTCGAAACTGACGCGAGCGGTTCCTGGGGCGCCGGCTAATGTTCTTTCTTGTTTGTACGTCAGGTGCACCTTTCTAAATTGCCAGTGAGCGCGTCTTCCTGTCCCAAATACGACTGTCAGACCCTTATCAACCTCTAATTATACATTACCGTCGTTTTCATTTGGACACTTCGTTGTAGCGGTGGATTTCTTTAGTGACAATTTATGTGTGATGATCATAGCTCCTATAAACGCTTCTTGTATATTAGATTGTAATATTGAAATTGAATTCTCTGTTTTGTGCCTTTTATTCAATCTTTTCCTTATGTCTATGACTTATTTTTACGAGGGGCTCGTGGTCTAGTGGTAACCGACAATGTTAACACATTGCAAAGGTTAAGCAACATCGACTCAGGCCGGTCTTAGGATGGGTGACCATTTCTTAAGACACAGACCCTCCGTGCCTCGGAGAGCACGTTAAGCCGTCGGTCCCGGTAGTCATACAAACATCTATGGCAGTCGTTAGGGGTAGTTTGGAGCCCTAAATCAAAAATCCGACCGGTCTAACACCAGAACTTCGATATCACCCATGGGTTGTGGAGGTCAGATGGCAGTCGCTTCACGGAAAATATGGAAGTTCAGCCGAATCGTAGTTAGACTGGAAAGCCGACCCCAACTGAGTTGGGAAAAGGCTCGGTGAATGATGATGATATGACTTATTTTTACGATCAGTGATAAGTTTAGTGCGTTTGTGCTGCGTTTATTATAAGATTAAATAAGAAAGTGATTCAATCAAGTCTATCATCACACAGAATAGGGAATAGCTCTATCACACATGTCTACAATCTATTATTAGTAGATGTAGGTATAAATAACTAGTTCCGAATTAAAAAATCAGAAACTGCTTAAGAGCAGGTTCTGATTTTTCTTAATTTCTAACACATTGGCTAAGGCTAATGTGTTAGAAATTAAGAAAATATAAAGAAAATTTATGATTTTCGTTACTGAAACGATTAAAATCCCCGATTATAAATAATTAACGTGAAACCAACATCTGAGCCTTCTTTCTAAAATTAAGATATCCACTTCTTTCATCTCATCTGTAATTAATTTGTAATTCTCAAGGGGTGGAGTAAAGCACGTCTTTCAAAAGCGGAGTACCACTTATTTAGATAAAGTCATTTAATATTCACTTTAATAATCAACCCCAGTTTAAACCAGAGGGGTGTGTGGCATGTCGAACTCAGCCATGTCTGTTCACTATAACAGTAGGTACACGATTACTTAAACTCAACTCATAAACTATTTGGCATTGAAATGGTCGTTATGTTAACATTGCTCAGCTTACGTGGAATAGTTCGCTTTATCAATTCCTACGGGAAGAATAGGTAGAAGTTTAATTATTAGTAGGTATAATATATGCCCAAATTTAATGACGATCAATAAACCGTTTTTATTTGATCGGGTTTCGGTTAATAAAGCAATACATACACAATCACTCCTATATCCCTGGAGGGGTAGGCATAGGTAGATAACGCACCTACAATATGCCACTGTCCAATCGTTTATTTTATTTTTGACAGTATGATCTGAGTTTCAATAATCTTTATAACAAAGTACGAAGGTGTCAATGAAATAATTTATTAATTTTAGTATTTCATTTAATAGACCTTCGCACTTAGTTATAGAAAGTCAAATCGTACTGTCAAAAAGATAATAAACGAATGGACAGAGTATAGTTTTTATGTAAGAGGGTAAACCCGTGGAATTATCACCCCTATGTAAAAAATCCTTGGGTAAACCTGAAAATAAAACCTAAATTCCAACAGCCAAGACCAATGATTGTAGTTATGCAATAACTACAATCTGTTTAGTCCAGGCAAATAAAATAACGAATTAACACGTTAAGTGCGATACGAGGTCTGAAATACCCTGTACGTGTCCTACGGGCGGTGGGGTTTAATAAGCCTCGTACCGCCACAATATCTGGTGTAGCACAAGGTTCAAAACGCCTCATAACGCAGTAATGGAAATTACAGATATATTAATGCCACAGGGAACGTGTTAATAGGCAAACAATCAAAACGACGATAGATTTCTATAATTATAATGTTTTATTGAAATATTCATAATCTGTACGTACTTAGTTTCGTTTAGTTCAGTGTTATTAATTTTATAAAAAAATATACCTACATATTACACGTTATAGGCAGTTTACGTCGTTAAATTTAGGACAGAAAACATGAGTTATTGATATCGAGAACCGACAGTATCTATCTAAAATTCTCTTGGGAAATTCGTGAGACGGCGGCGGCGAGTCGTCCGTGCGTCACCCCAGATTGCAGCTATTACTTCTAACACCCTAAGTTTGCCACCAAATAGTTATTTCTACCCTAAATTATTACCCACAGGTACACATTGAACGTGTGTAAGACACGCTTTGGGACGTGAAAAACTAGAAAGGGAAAATACAATCCATTGGAATTTACTGCCTTCAAAAAGTAAAGTATTTCTCTCTTCGGTTTCTAAATGATAAAACCAGTTGCAAGAGAAAAATGCTACATTTTACTTTCAGTTCGTGAAGCATGTGTGGTAGACAAAGCTCTAAGCGCATCAACATTTAGACTTTGTTTCAGTAAAATACAATACAATTAAAACTAACTAAATATGTACATTACCTATTCTAATTATACCTACTAAGAAAACATGCGTCAAAGAATTCCTCCGCCTCGTCGCCTACTGGCAATGTTCCGAGAAGGCTGGCAGCATTGCCACGTTGTATAGCAATGCTAATTCCCAAGGTCCCAGCGTCTCCACCCCAAAGGGCTTTGTATGTATTACCTTTTTTTCCATGGTATGTATGTATTACCTGAAATGCGAGTAAATTTGCTGGACTACGGAGTAGCTAGTATAAAATAAGTCAATAAAAGTCGCCCTTTGTGTGGTTTTCCTTTCTGTTATCCTTACTTGACTCCCTTGAGGTTTCGAGAAAAAATATAGCACACTACCATGGGATACACCCAAAATATTTGAGGGTTTCATTATGTTTACATATTAGGTACCGGCTCGCCTGCGTGGAATACTACTTACATTATAATAATGACCATAACTTTTTCTTCTGCCATCCAATTTTGACGAAACAAAGCCTATTATGTTGCCCTGAACTGAGCTTATCTCGGTCGCGGTTGTATATATCTTAGTTATCAGGCTTACGTGGACTCCGTTTGGGCTCGATATTGTTGAAACACTGTCATTCTGATTCTATAAATTTGTTGTGATATTCTGATCGAATTCATATCTTCAAAAAGGCGTAGTGTTAAATGTATTTTTTAAATTGGACAATTGTAGTGCTTTTTGTCAATTGAAACCATTTCAGATTGATTCACGTGTTTCGCATAGCTGCATAAATGTGCTGAACGCGCACAATTTACGGAATGTACGCAATACTGCGTTTTATCCTTACGTATCTATTAAACAGCTTTTATTTGTTGTACACTAAAGATTCAATGGCTTGTAAAGAATGCAATGCGTATAAAACCCTGTTGCAATGGTTTCAGTGAATGTAGTATATTTACGATGCCCATTCCAAAATTAAATTCGGTAGTGGACGTGAAATCCTTTTTATAACAGCATTGGACTTTTCAGTATACACAGTCTGGTAAGTTGATTTTTCAGCTTAGCGCAGTAGGATTTGAAAATACAGTTTTGCATTGTTGGTATTTAATACTTGCTGTTGCCTGAGGTTTCGCCCGTGTGGTAAAGTTTTCTCGTTTCCCGTTCCCACAAGATACAAAGAAGTAATTAGGGATGTTACAGCTTATTATTGAAAGAGTGGTCCAGAACATTCGGAGATTACCCCTACAACCTCAGTGAAATACAACTTACTGTAATAGTACCTAACTATGTGGTATCCATTTTTTTTAATCCGCAGCCCTGGGCTGCGGCCGAACCTGCGTCCATTGCCGAGCGCCTCCAGTGGACACTGAAAGAATTCCCAGTGGCACCCGGCGGACCTTGGCCACCTGTGTGGCCGGTGCGTGGTGCAGCGTGAAGCATCTTTGGGGTCGGGTTTTATCCCGCGTCGGTGAGTGAAAGCGTGCTTGGGGTGAAGCCCCACATCCCGCAGCCCTTCTAGCCTGCTTCTGTAAGGACGGTGGGTTGCTAATCCACCGTCCTCAGGCCCCGATCATGGAGGTCGATGGTCCTGGGCGTAGTCACGTCTGCGGCGACCTCGCCGCACACTTCGGAACTCAGCGGGGAGGGTACGCTCCCTCACTCTACCGGCCGCCTCCTTCACGAGCATAACCTGCTCGCAGAAGGAAACGGCCGCGTTCCACTGGCAGAGACCATGGCCCGTAGCATAGTCTTCAGTGAGAGGGTATCTACGCCCAAGCCCATAACGAGGCCCGGCACTGACTCGCCCACGCTGAGCATTCCACCAACGTGTGGATTGCCGTGTCTTCGCCGGAAGCCTCGCAGTGTTGACACGCGGGTGTGACCTCACGATGCATGCGAAACAGATACTCACCGAAGTTTCCGTGACCGGTGAGGATTTGTCTCTGCAGCCACTCCTCCATGATCGGTCTCACCGCCGCGAGGGTGGTGGTTCCCCACTTTGGTTGTTCAAGTCGCACCTTCCATGTCTCCATAAGATCCTGGTGGAGTTGGGACCGCTGGGCCTCGATTTCTCGAGACGCAGGCCTGTGATCCCGTTCCAGACAGCGCCTCCTTGTGCCATTGAAACAATGACGTAAGGGCTCTCACGTCCCATGGAGGGGTCGCGGCTAGAAGACATGCAGCATCTATGGAGATCGTGCGGTACCCTCTTATTGTTCTGACGGCCAAGGTCCTCAACGATCTGTGTAATACAGCAGCGTTGATGGCCGACAGTTGTGGTATCCATGAAATAGGGAATGATTGGTCTATTACATACATACCGTTAGAGATTGTTTTCCTCAATAAGTTGATAGATTATGTTGTGTATTTTGTCTTTTATCTTTATTATAATATATGGTATCTGTTTTAATAGTTAAATTAACTTTACCTATATATTGTAATTACAAAAAATGCGTCAAGCTTTTTCCAACTATTTCCATAATCTAACTACACAAATACTTTAATATTAACTAAACGCTTCAATTTATAACAATATGACAGGGCAAAATAGCAAAAAGAGAAAAAAAAAATCTGTATTAGGCACTTTAGATTACCGATCAGTGCTTTAAAAACAGCACCACTTCAACTCGGTCCACTATCGAAAAAAGTGAAAAGTGTGCAACTTGAGCGCTTCAGTTGCTTTGCGACCGCGCTGGTAGTAAGACATTTCACGAAGACAAAGTGTTCGCTTAAAAATTACAAAAAAACTACTCTTTTAGAGTGAAAAAAGAGGATGGAGTATCATACTTTCGACAAGTAAAACTCAGTTCACATTGTTAATTGCTTTTCATGTGCAATAATGCACTGTTTAAGAATATTATGGTTATTTTTAACTGTGCAAACTACGCGTTTGCTCGGTGTGAAGTTGAACTGAGTATTCTCACTCACTTCAACTTCACACCGAGCAAGCGCGCAACTTCACACCGCAATGTTAGAACAAGTCTCATACAGAAAGATGGAGTCGTCATTTATTTATTTTAAATTTTTGATTACTGTTTGATATATTTTTGAATACATCTTATTTTGTTTTAAGTTTTCCCCATAATGTAATAAGACAAGAAAAATGTAGGCGTATTATAGCACGTGAAAGAGAAGATGAAATGTTTAAACCTAATAATTCTACTGTTGTTTGTTCAAAGCATTTTAAAAAGGACGTTATTTATTCACTAAATAAGGATTAAATTAATAAAAAATAACAGCCGTGCCAAATATTTTACAGGTGAAGGAGATATTATATTGATAATGCTTAAATACTTTGTGTTCTTAATACCAAATGAGTGACCAAATTAAATAGACTTCATAATACCACCTAGTATTTTCAAATATTTCATGTGTCGTAGGTGCGTATGTGTACCCATAAAGTTATTTCATTGATTGTTTGTTTTAGGTTACAGGTTGTGTGTGAAAATATAATTGTTGATTTTATTTCGTACTAGCGTTTTTGTAATCTTTTATCTATATAGTTTATTTTATACGTTTATTTATACGTGAATAAAACAATGTGAATTTAAGTTTATCTTTCTCATCGTATTTCATTAAAAAAAAGTTTTATATGCAATGTCGGCTCCACGTTCCTTTTATAACCTTAGCGCATGGAATCCGTACTAATTCCGCTTGCTGACTCTCGAGGGATGCGACAACAGCGCTGTTTTGGCCAGCAATATTGATGCTTTTGAATTATTTATTACGAATTATTTCTATGTCAACCATCAATGTACAATCTTGTTTATTTTATAGATGGTATTTGTAATAATTACCTATATAGTATTCGAGTTCCAAGATACCGCGTTATATTTGTACTGAATCCAATATCTATAGTATTTTTGATCTAAGATTAGGCATTAAGTATATTGATTGAGGTTCGAACACAACTGGGTCGACACGTGGTAACGAACGAGTAATGTTTCTGGTGTTAGGTACATAATAATATAAGCGTCTATCATTTTTATTTATTACACAATATCAAATAATGTTTTATTAAAAATAAAAATTATACAATGTACATAATAAAACAATACAATTCAAACTAACTAAATATGTACATTACATATATTATACCTACTAAAATTACATCTAAATCCTAACAAGCGTCAAAGAACTCCTCCGCCTCGTCGCCGACTGGCAATGTTCCGAGAAGGCTGGCAGCATTACCACGTTGTATGGCAATGCTTATTCTTTGTGCCAAATAATAACCAGCCTTCTGGTCTTGAGAAGTGTCGATCATGAGTTTAGATAAAATTATAATAGGTCACGGTACAAAAATTTGAAGATGTTTAGGGGCCACTTTTAACATTTATTGGGCCCTAATGATTTTCACCGACATGCGGTGTACTTGCTAGTACGGGAGACGTAGAAGAACGACCTTCACTCATCTGGTACCCGGATATATTAGCAAACATGCATTATGATAACTTGCCTATTGAAAAGTGTTCATGGCTATTTCTTGTTTTTAAGGTTTTTTGCAGACAAGCCTATATCGTCAGGGTGCCACTGGAAATACTTCAGAGTGCGCGTCTAAGGCGCCCGGCAATGTACGTAGGGGCGGCCTAAATTATCTTTCTTGTAATATCAATTTGGATTAGTTTTCAGATCGGTGTAGTTATCATACATAGACATTTTTGTTGACGAGTGGTATTTGATAAAAGTGTGTCCCATCTGATTACCACATGGGTGAAAGTCGATCTTCAGCGGCTCCTATACCATGCTGATAGACGACGAGTACCCAAAGTTCCCAGCAACTACAACCTCGCTGCTTGTTACGCGGGATAAACAACAGCCATTGCCAAAATGGGCATAATAATCGCCTTTGTCTACTCTATGCAGGAAAAAGACGATTTGGATTGTATGTCAATTTTTTTCCTACATACTTATTGCCATCGTGAAACCCAGTAGCAAACTAGTTAAGTGGTCTGATTCAATAAATTAATTATTTAAGCTTCTTAGATCTTCTGAAGTTGAAGCGTTGGTGTTCATTAATTCAGTTGTCTATAGTGTAGCTGAGGTTGTGTCACTGTCATTAACTAATTGAATCACTGATGGGTCCGCTGTGGTGGAATAATTAACTCTTTGAACTACTTCCAGATTCTATACTGGGTAATAAACTGTTATTGATATTTGTATTAAACCATGAAGTACAAAGACCGAACCATATTACCATACAACTAGCAGATGCTTTGCGTTGTCTTGTTTCCAATTCCCACGGGAATACAACATAAATAACATAACATAAATATTCTTTATTGTACATCTCAAGCACAAACTTAGTCCAAATAAAAAAAAATGTACAAGGGCGGCCTTATCGCATAGAGCGATCTCTTCCAGGTAACCTTAGGATGGATGGAATTGACATTAAATGTGATAGGGGTAGTGTACAAAAAGAAAGACAATCTACAACTCCCTAGTCGACCATCAAACTATGGCAGCTTCCATAACTTGTGCGACTTGAGCAACCCAAGTGGGGTACCACCATCATCGCGGCGGTGAGACCGATCATGGACGATTGGCTGCAGAGGCAGCATGGTGACCTCACGTATCGTGCGACGCAGATCGTTGCCGGGCATGGATGCTTCGGTAGCTATCTGTTTCGCATGCATCGTGAGGTCACACCCCGGTGTCAACACTGCAAGGTTTCCGACGACGACACCGCACTCCACACGTTGGTGTAGTGCTCAGCGTGGGCGAGCCAGCGCCGGGACCTCGTAGTGGGTCTGGGCGTGGATACCCTCTCGCTGGAGACCATGCTTCAAGCCATGGTCTCCAGCCGGAGTAGGTGGAACGCGGCCGTGTCCTTCTGCGAGCAAGTCATGCTCGCGAAGGAGGCGGCCGGGAGGGAGAGGGAGCGTACCCTCCCCGCCGAGTTCCGTAGTCGGCGGCCAGGGCGCCCCAGACTCCGCGACTACGCCCAAGACTATCGACCTCCATGATCGGGGCCTGAGGACGGCGGGATCGCCATCCGCCGTCCTTACAGAAGCAGGCTAGAAGGGTTGCGTGCTGCAGGGCCTTTGCCCCATAGCACGCAACCAGATTCACTCACTGACGCGGGATAAAACCCTTCCCCCAACGACGCGGGATTCTCGTCCCGACCCAACACCCGAAGAGACCACAGAGTTGGTCAAAGTCCGCCGGGCGCCACTGGACATACCCTCTTCTAGTAACCAGAGACGCCCGGCAACGGACGTTAGAGCGGCCGCGGCCTCAGGCCGCGGAATTAAAAAAAAAAAAAAAAAAAAAAAAAAAGCTTCCATAACTTGATAAAAGACTCAAGAAAAGTCCTTAATATACATAAATACATACAAACACATGCATATACATGCACATACAAGAGCCGTGGTCACGGGTGGACTGACGTCGGGTAATAAAGAGGTATGTATATATCTCAATAATCGCGTAAAAGACCCGTTAGTCTTAAGTTTATAAAATATACATCAAACATAGTACCGGAAACAAAGGTATCCTATAATATCTGATGAGTAAGTAATGTAACATTTCTTCATAATCAGTTCCATATTTCAAAGCAGAGCTCATAATTAAGCACCTAGTTATTGTGAGAATAATATTTTATACGTATACGTAATTCGACATAAAGCGCATTGGAGCTATTGATGCATTAAGCCCCGCTAATTTCGAAAGCTTTGGGACATTTCATGTGCATCTCAATTTGGTCGTACATTCCAAAATGCGGTTATTTAGTGCTAATAATTAATTGTTTTATTCTGAAATGACCTATTGAAAGGAATAAATGGTACCTAAAAAGGTGAGACCTCAATACTTGATTTTGAATATTAAGTACACTTATAAATAATTAATGCCAATGAAAGAACAAATTATAATAATAACTTACATAGCCAGGCCGGTCTTAGGATGGGTGACTATTTCTTAAGACATTTTGAAACCCCCACCGTACCTCGGAGAACACGTTAAGCCCTCGGTCCTGGTTGTTATTCAAACATATATGACAGTCGTTACGGGTAATTTTGGAGCCCTATCTAAATACGACTGGTCTAACTACAGAAATTTGACGTCGCTAATGAGTTGTGGAGGTCAGATTAACTTTCCTCTCGCACTTCCATTTCACCTTTCATTCTTTGAGTCGGGATGTCGGGGTATAATTGCGCTTTATTTATTTATTTAAATCTAGTTTTTCTGTTTTTTATATTGTTATCCTTATTCTATTTTATCTAACTTAATTTAACAAAAAAATTTACAAATATATACTACTTTTATAACATTTTAACAATTTTAACACATTTATGGGTAAAACAATGGTAAGTAAAAATTTTTTAAGAAAAAACTTTTTAGCATTAATTAATAGCATTAATTTTTCGCAGAATCAAAAGGACAACAAAACGTCGACAATTGTTTCGCCTCTAAACGAGGCATTATCAAGACTGTCTCAGAGAGAACAACATTTATGGGTATCTTATTTCTATTTATAAACTTAATTTTTATTTTACATTTCTCTTTTCAGTTGTTTTATTCTTATTTGCTATTTTTATCTTATGCTTAGTTGACATGTTTCTTGTTCGGTTCTATATATATCTAATCTAATATTAATTATAATACTGATTCTATATAACTATTTTCCTCCGTTCCTTTTGTATGCAATTTTAATTATTTTACACGTGTATTCTAGAAACTCGTCTCTATATTCTTTGAGCATTTTTGACAAATTACTTAAATTACTGAGGTTCAAATTTATATTGTTTCTATATTCAAAATTTAGACGATCCAGGGCATGGACTGGGCATTCAAGAATGAGGTGTGTAATGGACTCGTGTACGTCCGGGTCGCAGGCGCACGATGGACTCGCCTTACACCTGAAACGGTGCAGGTATTCTGCGAACCCACCGTGCCCCGTAAGCAGTTGGGTTGTTGTGCTAGCGACCGGCATCTTGCGGACGATCCTATACGCCTCCACTGCACAAGGGAGGAAAAGCTTGGTGACGGAGGCGGTCGTACCTTCTTTGTATCTCTCATTCCACTCGTGAAGCGTGCGCTGACGCAGAACACGCTTCACGAATGAAACCGGTTACAAACCAAGGTCCGGTGCCTTCTTCAACTTCCGAGCCGCCTCCTTGGCGAGTACGTCGGCTCGCTCATTGCCCTCCAGCCCCGCGTGGGCCTTGACCCAGAATAGGGAAATTTCCTTACCCTGGGCCATGCCTTGTCGAATGGCTGATCGGGTTTCCACCGCCAGGGGATGGAGGGCATGACGGTTAACTACCGCCAGAAGCGCGGCTCTGCTGTCGGAGAAGATGCCAAACGTGGTCGCGCCACGCCTGATGATTTCAGTGGCCGCTCTGCACAGCGCCAGGAGCTCGGCCTGGTAGACGGTGCAATGCGGCGCGAGAGCAAGTTTGAGGGCCTTCGTTTCGGCCGCGTTATTCCAAAACGATAACGCTGCACCGACCCGGCCCTCAATCTTGCTCCCGTCCGTAAATATACGTACATCCAAATGGATGTATTTACTAATTTGTTCCTCGTCTACCAGGTCCACAAACTCAAGGGCGGTGTGCACAGCGGGAGGAGGAGCCTCGATTGCTCGGGCCATCCGTTCAGTCTCCCAGTTCTCAAGCCCTGGCTGGGCCACTACTCTCTTGGCCTTATACAATGAGGCCACCTCATGAATTCTGAGGTCCAGAGGGAGCAGGCCAGACAGGACCAGTGCCGAGTTCAGGGAGACCGTCCGGTAGGCCTTACACAATTTTTGCGCAAACCCGCGCTGCACCATGTTCAGCTGTTTTTGGACGCCAAGCTTATTCGCCGTTGTGTGCCAAGCACTGGCGGCGTACAATATCGTCGGCTCCACGGCGGCTACGTAGATCGTCCGGATCACCTCGAGGTGCAACCCCCAACTGATCCGGGCCATCCTCGCAAGCTTTTGGTAGATACCGATCGCTTTCCTGCAGATGTTTTTGATGTGAGTGTTAAAAGTGAGTTTGTGGTCGATGGTGAGTCCTAGTACCTTGATATCTTCTGACAGAGATATGCCCACCCCGCCCATGTGCAGGCGTGGGGCATCGAATTTAAGACGCCGTGTTATTAACATTGCGCATATTTTATGGGGCGCGAACTTTAATTTATTTTCGATGCCCCACTCCCGCACATAGGCGAGGGAGGCATTTGCCTGCCCTTCAATCTCCAGGGCTGAGTCACCGTCGAACACCAACACCACATCGTCCGCGAACGCTTGCACATACACACGCATTCTCTCCAGCCCATTCAGCAGTGGGTTTAATAGCAAGTTCCACAGCAAGGGACCTCCAATCGAGCCTTGGACACAACCTTTGTCCGTGGAGCGACTGCACTCCTCGCCCGCGTACCTTACCCTTACCTTCCTTTCGCTAAGGTAGCTGCTGACCACCCGCCTCAAGTTTGTCGGACACCCTTCCTCCGCCAGTCGTACTTTAATGACCGGCCACCAGGCGCTGTCGAAGGCACCCTCTATGTCCAAGGAAACCATAGTGACTATCCTCTTTGCGTCGAGTTAAGTCACTATGTGTCCCATGAGGTCATAGAGGGCGTCTTCGGTGCTCTTCTGGGGCATAAAGCCGTACTGGCGGGGATTCGTCCGTGGTAGAAGATGAAACTTGAGTCGGGCGACCAGCATCCTCTCGTACAGCTTTCCCAAGACGGGCAACAGGCCAATTGGTCTGTACGACTTGGGAACTGTGTACGAGTCCTTGCCTGGCTTCTTCAGCACCACCACCACGGCTTCCTTCCATATCTTAGGAAAATAGCCGTGCCGGAGGCACTGATTAAGCAGCTCCAGGAAGTATAAGGGGTCGGCCCTGACAGCGTGGGTGCAGATATCGGATGTAAATCCGTCCGCCCCCCAGATTAACTTTCAGATGGCAGTCGCTCCACGTAAAATATCCAAGTACAGTCACGCCGCAGTTAGACTGTAAAGCCGATCCCAACTCGGTTGGAAAAAGGCTAGGTGGATGATGATAGTTATATGCTAGTTACTTCACCTCCTGGCAGGTACGATCTTTTGGCGTAGAGCACTGCAAGGTCGAAAAACCGACGCTCTCAAATCTATTTTTTGTAACTATATTAGTACAACCTTCAGTAACCGTTAGTTTGCGGCAGGAGTGTTATTAAACTGCATATAAAAGTACTAAAAGTGCTCTAATATGATCATAAAATTATTTGCCTAGCGACGATAACTTACATTCAATAAAAGTACTTTCTCCTGCACAAACCTTTTGACTCTCTTTGATCGTCTAAATAAATAAAAAGTGAAATGAGTTTTCTTTTTATATTTACTCTTTAGAGACTTATTTTCTTTTATTAAATACAAATATTGGAGGCAATCTTTTCAATAAAAAAATTACTGATTGAATTGACATCAATTTATCTGTCATCAAGGGCTTTGCCAGATCTTTTGATGAGATTACCTCTCCAAGGATAGGCAATCTGCTCCTAGTCAATATTTGAGAATTAACTTTGAGAATTGTTTTCTGTTTAATAATATTGAAATCTATCAATTATTTATACAAGTTTTACTTACTATAACCCTTAATCAATTAGCACATAAAATGGATATGACTGTGTTCAGTTTTACTTACGTTCGCGGGGACACTAGCAAGCGGATAACTGCGACAAACCGATGCATATAAGTCAGGAAACAAAAATTTATACAATCATGTGAGGTATAAATCCATCTCGAACACACGATTCTCTAATGAAGCTTAGTCTAGTGAAACAAACATAAATGAAAATAACTTGTAATAAAAATTAACTTGATGAACAAAATGACAATTAAGGAACCTTCTGCGGATAAGAAAATTAACTTTAAAATATGTCTACACGACACACTTTTTAAAGCTGTGAAATATGTTTTATATAAAAATGTAATATTAGATTCTACCGTGAAAATAGCATTCTCTTGTTTCTCGGAAAAAAGTACAGTTACCTACTGACTTAAGGACACTTTAAGGGATATTTATGGCACAAATTTTATGTTAGCGAGGCTACAAACGAGTACCTACTCTAAACTCATGAGAGAATTAATGAGTGTTTGTTAATGTAAATGTTTCAACTCATTATTACTGTCAGTTTTTATTTAAATGCACGGAAAATTTAGCCTGAGAATTCTATTTTTGCCGTGTTGAGGCTTCAGGTCAAATATGGAACACGGGCTAAGTGAGATATGTATTTATAGAACTCACACATTATAATAACGTCCATATCCTCGAGGGAATAGACAGAGACGAATTATAAACCCAATTATAATTAGTAGTTATGTAAGCGCCACGTAACAGGGTTGTAGCCGTTACCGAACACTACTAGGTCGCCGACCAAACCGATCGAAATTCAAAATTCTGGCTTCGTAAAAACCTGGGTAATTCTGTAAGCTTTTGATGAGTGCAAGAAAATCCGAAATCGGCCGAGTATTCGCCGAGAAACAATTTAACACAATTAACATAAATCGTAATTTGAGTCACCCGTTGAGAATGAACAAAATTATTAACATATTGGTAATATCTATTAAGTGGGTATACTATTTAATAGATATTACCAATATGTCCCGGCGATCTTCGTCCCGCCTCAAAATAAGTTTATTTTGATTTATATAGAAGAAGATTTAGATAGAAGATACATGTCACTTTCTCTTGAAAGTATTAATAAAAGATTTCACTTAAAAATAGCAATAGCACAGAAAATAATATTAGTTCAAAGCAATAGTAAATATCAAATCCTACAGGTAAGGTACCTAGGTTGTGGATATATTATCACGAATATTGGTAACACATACGTACATTATCTATTGATAGCTATAAATATATTTACTCTGATCGACATGAGCCATATTGAGACATCGATAGGCACTCTTTGGCAATGCAAACAATAGGTATAGTGTTGCGTATTGTTAAGTCTGTGTCAAATACTTATTTATGTGAGGAATATGAGATACACAATGGCTTTATCGTATGGACAGCTTTGTGATAAATGGACACACACTAGATTGGTTTGCGTTTGGAAATGGGAAATTCAGACTATTGTTTATGTCTTATTTGAAATTGAGATGGTTTTCGTATTAAATTATCGTTTTGTTATTCGACGAAAATAAACAAAGGAGGTTCTCTATAAAAAGTAATCCGTCAATATGATTGACGGATTACTTTTTATAGAGAACCCCTGGTTTGATTTTCATTTTTTTTAAGTTGTTGCCATGATCTATAACATAGATAACATTGAGTAGTTGTAATTGTATGTAAATGTGTTACCTTAACTTCTTTGTTTACATGACTATTACTTCTTACTTTTTTACAACAAATAGGTACGACGACTAAATACTACTCTTATGGTCATAAAACTAAAGAGTACCTATAAATTGGACAAGTTATACTATCGATAAATATGGCACTTGGTAGAACCTACTAGACATAACTATTAAATAAAATAATATCTTATCTGTTTAGACCAAGTGACAATACCTAACTAAAAATCCCAAATGACACTAACTTCAAACTATACGCTATTGAGATTTTAGAGGACTTCAGAATACCTATGTGGACCTAATATAATATTATTTCAAAACATCTTATGTTGGTGAAGTAATATCCGATTTATGTTGCTATTGACTACGAAGGGTCGGAATAGCTGAGAAGATTGTCTACGTGGGACGACGCGGGCGACGGCGGCGGCGGCGATCGTCACGAACCTGCGTGACGGTCACAACGTCCTACACGTTAGACAATCATTTACTAAACCGTATTACGTAATATTATATCCATATATACCCCTATAGGATTTGTTACTTAATTAAAGGACCCACTGCTCCGTAGTGATAGAGTTTACCAATTGAGAAATTCACTGAAGATAATTTATACAGATGGATAATTGACTGCCTCAACGTAAGTCTTAAAGTAAACTATTTGGTCTTCAGTAATAATACCAGGACCTACTGACGCTTGAAAATGCTTTAATCCTTTTTTGAACCATCGACATCAGCTAATTCATTTCACACTTAGGTATTTATAATGGGAGAAAGTTTGAATTTGAACTATGAAAGGTATGCCATTAAAATATTCTGTCTGATTTAAGCTTAATGTTCCAAAGTGAATAAAATGTTATAAGTGAAAATATACTTTCACTTTTTAATATTTTATTAAAAAGGTAAGTGTAATTTGTGGTAATTAACTTATAAGCTACAAGAATACTTAATCAAACAAACGGTGTTATACATACTGAATTAATACATTAACAAAATTTGATTGTGTTTTTTAACTATCATAATATCTACGGATGAAAATCTACGAGTATAATATTATTTTAATCTATTTACAATGATAATTTTGTAGATGTTAACCGGTCAGGGTTATGAAAAAACTTCATTACAATATACTGTAAATATCGTAAATTTTTCATTGCCATAGCAAAGTAAGATAAATATGTAGGTATATTATGTAGTCTAAAGAATTAGATCAACATTTAACACCCTGCTCAATTCTCTTTAAGTAACTCTTCAATTGTGTTTTACAAAATACAAAATCACATGCACTACCTACGTCTATGCACGGAAGAATACGGATCCGCCAATATTTATTGACAGAGCCCCTTAGCACCCCAGATTTTATGTTTCTACATTCTAAGACACCGAGAATATACTTCTCAAATTCAATAATTAAATTAAAAGTAAAAGTAAGCTGGTAAAACGATTAATCGTGTCTCAAGAGATGTTGAAACTGAGAAGCCAATTAATTAAGTGCAGTCGACTTGTTCGTAAAATAAATGGATTCAATAATATCTTAGGAAGACAAATAAAGTAGAAACTACTGTGAGAAAGTACTGATATAGTTTTTTAACGCAATAATAGGTATGATACAGTTCGCGAGGCCTAAACTGAACTTTGCATGTGTGTGAGTGATGATCATCAAAAGTAGATTAAAAAAGCTGTGTGTACAACACGTATACGTTCACGTACGTGCACTTACACAAATGCAAAGCTCAGCTTACGCCTCGCGAACTGTACCTAATTTCAATAATTATGATATTACAACTGCCACTCCGGATATCTATTATATCGGAAGGATAACCTAGGGTTATTATAATGATATAAGTAGGTGCTTAGTTTATAATTTCGATTGTCGGCACTTTGAACCTGCAGTACCTACATAATACATTGTGAACGAACAGACTTGTACACTTTATACCTCTGATTTATTACGATAACAAGACCAGACCAGTTTCACCTTACAGTATTATCACAGGTGTTCTAGAGCTTTGATATTGCTATAAGGCGAAACTGCCTAGGTTTTGACAATAAATCAGTGCAATATACTTATTTCACTGATTTATTAAGAAAACCTACAGTACTGTACAAGTACATAGTACTATTCCCTATTCTGTGGTATAATTTGTGTTTGGTCACAATGAGGTAGGTAATGATATTTTTGATGATAGCTTTCAAACGAATACTGTTAACCTTAGTTCTAGAATAGGCTAAAAAGATGTAGACGTAGACCGTGAGAGATCTGAGAGGTTTCTCTCTCATCTCTAGTAGATGATGTAAATATTGATTAGTTTTTTTTGTTACGTGATCGGTGATGCGTTTACGCACTTCGCCGTCTCGCTGCGGGGGGGGGGGGATGGATTATATATATAGATAACGGCCGGCAGCGAACCTACAGAGCCGATAACGCCCGTGAGGGCCAACCTCGGCGAGTCCCAAGCTGCGCATACGAAGAGTGTATGCTCCGCCGTGTCAACGGCGCCGCCTGCGCAGTGATGACAATCGGGCTCCGACAGGATCCCCACCACTTCCCACTGTAATTTGGCAACACAGCCATGACCCGTGAAAAGTTGGGTGAGGAAGTAGGTGCCACCCACTGGCGGAGCACGGGACCGATGGCCCCCACGAGCACCCGGCTCGCGGCGATAGCCGCACATCTCGAGGCCCATTGCCGGAACAGATCGTCGCGAGCCTCCTGTCTCCAGCGATCGACCTGCTCCGGCAACGGGCGACCTCCTTCTTGTCGCACCAGGGCGCCCTCCTCGTAGACCCTCTTCAGGACCACCACCTCGAGATCCCAAGGGGGGACTTTGTGCCAACAGGCACGCCGCCTCAAAAGACACGGTGCGGTACGCCCGTGCAGCCCTTTGCGCCGCGATCCGCTGCGGTCCCACGTTCGCGGCGCTGAGGGCATCCGCCCAAATAGGCGCTCCATAGAGCGCTGATTAGTTTGGGTTGGGTTAGGTTAGGTTAGAGTTTAGAGTAAAGAGTTTAGGTTTAGTTTAGTTCAACCTCATCTTACTTTAAGCTGGTATACCTACTGATTGAGGAGTTGGTTTTAAGGATATTTTAGTAAAAAATGTACCTGCGAGGACGGTAAAGATTATTTCTCTGAGTGAAGTTTCAATAAAACGTGAGATTATATTTATAAGAAAACGGAGAACAAATTGGATTTACTGTTTCCAAGCAAAATCAACATTGTTGATTTAGGTTTTTCGGGAATAAGGGTATAAAACAATGGTAAGTAAAATGTTTTAAGAAAAAACTTTTTAAAAATTATATAATAGCATTAATTTTTCGCAGAATTAAAAGACAACAAAACGTCGACAATTGTTTAGCCTCTAAACAAGGCATTATCAAGACTGTCTCAGAGAGAACAGCAAAATTCGTGGTTGGAACGTGTTTGCTTATAAGTAAACGCGTGCAAATTTCAATATCGCGATGTAGGATTCTTTACAATAACTAATGTGGGTAGAAACCTCAGATCATGCTAACTAAGTTCCAAAAATAGGTATTCACCAATACTTGACCTTATCTGTTTGATTTAATTACTGTCTTTTGATAAGTTGCGTAGAAAACCCAAATGACACACACAAATCAACAACTATTAATGTGTCTGTCTGTTCGTAAACAGATTAAGTAAGGGAGATGTGTGAAAATCTATTTGTTCGTTGAGTAAGGTGTCCGCATCTCTTCTAACTATTTCTAGCCTTTCCCAAACACTTAACTTGAACCCTTTCTCACATAAACGTAAAACTTTAAAAGTGTTACTATTGTTCAAGGAATGACCAGTGTCAAGAAGATGCTTCGCGAAGAGGGATTTCTCAGGACAACCATTGCGGGACGCCGCTCTATGTTCCTTATATCTAATATCGAAGGACCTGCCAGTCTGTCCCACATACTTCAAACCACATTCATCACAACTCAACAAATAAACACCTGATCTGCGTGAGATCGACACCGAATCCTTGCCATTACATAGCTCCCTCAGGGTGTTCTGAGTTCTAAAAGCAACAAATATCCTACTTTCCCTCATGATCTTAGCTATACTCAACGAGACGGGACCCACGAACGGCAAACAGGCCGTGTACTTCCTAGGTGGATCTTGAGTCGGATATAATAAATGAAAACTAGCCTTTCTGCGTTTTTTATTTAATAATGAGTGGACCATTCCTACGTCATAGCCATTACTTTGTGCTATGTAGCAAATGATGGACAATTCTTCACCAAATGCCTGTGGGCTCAACGGTACCGCCAGTAACCTGCTCAGTAAGCTGTGGAAAGCTGCCATTTTATGTTGCCATGGGTGATTGGAAGAGTAAGGAATAACTGTGTCTGTAACTGTTGGTTTCCTATAGATACGGAACTCATGAATACCGTTCCTTCCATTTCATCCGTATGTCATTTGGGTTTTCTACGCAACTTATCAAAAGACAGTAATTAAATCAAACAGATAAGGTCAAGTATTGGTGAATACCTATTTTTGGAACTTAGTTAGCATGATCTGAGGTTTCTACCTACATTAGTTATTGTAAAGGATCCTACATCGCGATATTGAAATTTGCACGCGTTTACTTATAAGCAAACACGTTCCAACCACGAATTTTGCTGTTCTCTCTGAGACAGTATTGATAATGCCTCGTTTAGAGGCGAAACAATTGTCGACGTTTTGTTGTCTTTTAATTCTGCGAAAAATTAATGCTATTATATAATTTTTAAAAAGTTTTTTCTTAAAACATTTTACTTACCATTGTTTTGTCATGGATTTTCGCCAAGTAACGCCTGTTTCTATCCAAATAAGGGTATAATAAAATTATTTTATAACGCTGAGAGGTAGGAGGATATATTGACAGTGGCTTAGTTTATTTTTAACCGTCTTTCAAAAAAGGAGGAGGTTCTCAATTCGACTGTCTGTTTTTTTGGGTTGTATTTAACTGCTAATCGAAAAACCTTCGTCTTGTACTAAAAAAAAATCCCTTACCTAAGCAAAAATACTTATTGCGCAGCCAATAATTACTTAAAAATATATTAATTTTAGCAGCAATGTAAGTTTGTGAAGCATAGCTATTTATTTAAGAATTGTAAGGCAACCTAACCTATCCAAGTCGAATTAATCTAAGACATTTCTTGCAGAGACGCCCGGCAACGGACGTTAGAGCGGCCGCGGAATTAAAAAAAAGAACATTTCTTGGTATTATAAAAAAATAACTACGAAGACTAATAAAGGCGGAGGCACAGCTCCCGCCTTGAGTTGTGAAGGTCAGAAGGCGGTCTCTTCATGGAAAATATCGAAGTTCAGCCGAATCGCAGTAAGACTGGAAAGCTGTCCCAACCGCGTTGGGAAAAATTCTCGGTGGATGATGATAGTTTGACGTGTTTTCTCTTTAGGACTAAAGACGTTACTTGAACACGATAGAAGTTATTTTTGATAGTAATAAGTACAAGGTGAATGATGTACAGAGAATACTCACTCAATAATTCAGCGTGAAGGAGTCTTCTTAGTATTTTCAAACGGTTCTCGAAACAACTGTTGACACGGTCTACATTGTTAGATTCAAAGAAACAGAACACGCTTCTAGCTTTATAGAACCTGTGACAGAATAAAATATATTGTTATCTCGTTTGTTCTACCCTTTTTTTATTCTTTGTTGTACAAATTTACAAAACACATATTATGGTAACTAACTAAAAACAATATGTACAATAATACTGAAGAGAGAAGAGAAAAGTGTAACCGCGTTTTCTTAAATAGAAACAGAATTTTATTTTATTAAATATAATAATATTACATACAAAATTAAATTACTTAATAAATTTAATACATATCAAGCAACAGAAAAGAAAAATAAAATAACAGACATTAAATACATACACATAAGAAACACATTAGAAACTTACCTTAAATAGGTCAAGACGATATCAAAATTGTTTAAAATTGAAAATAGTGATTTTTTCGAGATCAAACCTAGTTTAGAAAAAACCCAAATCGTATAGTGTCTATTAGGAGAGCAGAACCATCGACCTCCATGATCGAGCAACGCACCGTTAGGCTTGAAGAGGTGCATTCTGTGGGCTTTATCCCACGCACGCCTTCACTCACCGACGCGGGATAAAACCCGACCCCTAAGATGCGAGGTAACACCCGACCACCACGCAGCGGCCACAGAGTTGGCCGAGGTCCGCCGGGCGCCACTGGGAATTCTCTTAGTGCTTAGGCCTCGCAAATAGGCTGCATAGTTTCGCTTCAAACAAACAATCAAATCTGTATATTATATACCTGTATTACACACACACATAGGTTAGGTACCTACCTTCAGGACAGTAGAGGCAAGTATTAGCGTCTTGGTATAATATACTATATTATGGCATGAATGGCCCCTTTATTAGCATGTTGGGTCTCTTCGGCAGTCTAAACAATATAGCCTATTGTTGTATTCCGGTTACGTATTTTATTTATGCGATTTATGAGAGATGAATGGAGTGTTGAAATGAACAGAAATTGTGAACATAAGTGGTATGTTTGAGACTGAAAACCACTGCCAATTTTAAAAGGTCGTTGTAATTTGAAAGGAGTTCGATAGGTACTATTAATCGAGTGTGGAACGTTATACAGAAACACGCTTCATCGACTCTACTAAATACAGAAAGCTCATTTCGCCGAAAACATTGTTCCAGATATAATAGGAGGTATACAGGTATTGAATAAGGTTGATAATAAAGAATACGTATAAAATCCAACCAATGCCCGTTATTTTGTAGGAAATATAATAATATTTATCGTGATTTGAAGTCGTTTAGAATTAAACAACCTGATGACAGAGTTATTCACGTCACACCTTGACTGTAGAACATTCAGTACCTACGCCTAGTATGAGTTTCTTACGTTAAGTTGATCGAAATACGATTTCGTATTCCTCTATACATTTCACACCAGCGCCCCTTGTGGTAACGTCAGGGAACTAAAATCGGTAGTACGAGTTACACAGCTCTTCGTATTTCGAGACCGTTTCGTTTACAACTACGTTTGCACGGATATTTCAGCCATTTGGTAGTATGAGTTGCTATTTTGACATTATAGCGGTGGTTAATCGTACGAAGTCGATGAAACCTTCGGTTTTTGAACACGGTAGCTATTTGTGTAGTGAGTTGAAGTGACGATATCGAATTGAAATTGTAAATAGTGTTACGACTTAGATAATTTGTTTTTGTTTTGGATAGTTGAATTCTTAACTCCATTGTTTAATACCTAGTTCAGTATTTCATCAATTAATCTACACGTCATTGGCGAAATTTAGACATAATCTCCTCGTATTTATCCAATCAAAGAGTAAATGTAAAGTTTGTTTTAATATAAGTTTTGCGTGGTGTCGAAACCAATAATCACGAAGTAGAGCCTCAATAATGCTTCACTACCAGTAAAATCAAGACATTATTCCTGGCGGGGCGTAGACAGAGGCGCTCAATACGCCCAAATTTCGTCAGTAATAAGTGGCAAGCATATTGCTGTTTCCGGGTAAGTACAATATATTTGCCAGAGCCTCGTCAGTTTGTTAGTAGGTGCACTGCGAGGAAGACTTGGGCCCCAGGGCCTTATCAATACCCCCTTAGCACCCTGAACATTCTTTAAACAACATTTCCAACACATTCTTTGTGTAACAGTATCAGCTGTCAATGGATGAATGTTTGCTTTTGAGCAACTATATTGTTATAGAATACGATCTAAGAAGATCCGTGTTAGTGTCCACTCCCTATGTGAATGCGGTCTGGATGAGGGAACCTTAGAACATATTTTCGTTTCTTGTCCTTTACTAGTTACACAATTATATGACCTTCTCCCAAAAACGACCCCACGTCAATCTTAATTATCTACTAGCTTTAGTTTTCACCCCACATGTTCAAATCTTATACAAATTTATTTCTCAGAACAATATTAAATTATAGGTTGGTAGGTATCTAGCCATCCATCTTTCCTTACCGCATCATCCCATAACTTGTATCACTCTAGACTTGTGTTGTGATTGTTTTATATGTTTTATGTTTACTAACTCCTAACCATTTTCAGTAAGCAAGTTCAACGAGCTACCTAGTTTACCAATTTAAACAAAGCTACATTTACTCTCCACCTAGTCGTTGGCAGAATCAAACAAGATGCTTACATGCAACACCGAGCAGTGGTTTCATAACATGTCCCACACTTGGAACTATCAAACATTACCTTGGCATGGGCAAAATCATCGGTGAACGACAGAGCCACTCATTTAAAAAAAGAAGAAGGATCTAAGAAAAACAAAGTTTGAAATCAGTCCAGCAGTTTGTTTTTTGTGTAAATCAAACTAAAAGAAAAACAAAGATTAAAATCAGTTCAGCCGTTTGTTTTTTGTGTAAAGCAAACTAATCTACATGCGTACATGGAGATTGAAATAGTCTGTTACATTACATTTTGAGTTTATAACATACTGGCTAAGTAGGTATGTAATATGTAGCCAAACGTAAAATTAAAAAAACATTAATGGTAATTTTTTATTTATTTATTTGTAAATGACTCCAACACAATAGATTTAGCGAACAATGCTTGGCACTGGTCCTGTTGCTGGTCACCACTGACTCCCTCTATTGGTCCCACTCCACATTTAACTTGCTAGAAGGTCCCCTGCAGTTTCCACAGCTGAAGAGAGATGACACAAAATCATTATAAAAATGCAAACAAAATCATACATACAAATTAGGCCTTATATGTATTCCAAAAGGGGTGGCAGAGGTGTATTACACACGCCTTGCAGTTACCGGTAACTACACTATAGACTATCGACACTATAGAAAATTCATAACCACTATAATTCAAACCAAGATTCCAACCGCCCGGACATAAGTTACTAAATAGAATCTCTGCAGACCGAGCATGTATGTCTAAGTACATCTAAATGTAAGCAAAGCCTGTATATGTCTGGATGCCTTACAGTTGGATAGTTGTTTTAATTCATGTCTAATAAACTAATAATACTCTTGATGTACTACTTTTTTTCAAATAGTTAAAGAGGCATACTAGCAATAGTAATTTGATAACAAACTGTTATGATTAACATCCGTAATATGGTATGAACAATATTTGAACCATAGAAACTATAATAATGATACCTACTCATTTCAACATAGCTGTAGTTCGAGTTCCTTGTGCAGTATCGCCACCAACTTTTGTGTCTCCGCTGACTATATGACAGCTGAAAAATGTTATTATCATAAGTATTACATAATCCCAGTTATTTTAATTACCTAACCAAAACTGCCTATCATGTTCTGGGCGGAATGCATCAATATTCTTCATAAACCCTGCATATCTTCACCCTGCTCCACCAATAGAAACAAAAAATGTAATGGACGGAAGGCTTCACAGGTCTAAGTAAACAATCTATAACTATCAATATAAATAACTTCAACTATAAATAACTTCAAATACATCTTGGAAATCACTCTCTTCGATGGTCTATTGAGAGCACCATTTCTACTACGTTTAAACTATGTAAAATGTAATATGTAAGCATTTGCATACTTATTACAATTCAATGACTACCTCGGTGGCACAATGGTACTATGTACGGACTGCCACACTCGAGGTCTCGGGTTCGATTCCCGGGTCTGGTGGATAATGTATAATTCTCTTTAGAATTTTATCCAGATAATTATCCCAGAGTCTGGAACTTGTGCCCGGTAGATGGCAATAGGCTCGCCCCCTATTACATGGGACCTAACATAGCTGGCGAGATGTGGGTGTGTTTGCACACCTCTGCCTACCCCTTCGGGAAAAAGGCGTGATGCTATGTTATGTTATGTTATGATTTTGAGGTTGAGATTCAATATTATAGTCTTACCGTTTCGTAAAATCCACCATTACCATCCATAGATTTAATGATATCTATGCATTACGACCATTACTTCAAACTTCAATAATCATGAATAATCCTCATTTTGTGCAAAAGAATTTGAAAAATAGTTGTATTTTTGTTATGACATGACATTGACATTAAAATATAACGCCATTTTTTTTTTAATTTCGTTTTTAATTTTTAAATGATTATGGACTATATATTTATGCAAGGCAATTAAATGCCGAGTCTTTTAACCTAGTGCGTGGAAGATGGTTATGTTTACGGTTGTTTTTTTGGAAGGAGGTAATAATTGCAAGTCTAAATAAAACTTACAACTTTGATTACATTAATAGGTAGTATGGGTTAAAGACCAAGAAGAGGGCGATTTAAAAAAAAATCTTCATTCATTAAACCATATTCACAACGTCACATAGTAAACTAATGTTATCTCTTTCTTTTTTAATGTGTAAGAAAGAACGAGCGATATATAACGTGAAGTTTGTACGATCGAGGTCTTGAAAACTAATGATGGTGTAAACGCCATTTTTAAATTGCAACTCATGCTACGAAGGCTAAACGATAGGTTTTAAGTTGGTTCGAAATCGTTGAACGACGGCTCGATTGACAAACTCATACTAGGGGCTCAGGAACGATTTTTAACGTGTCCTCCAAAGTATGGTGACATACATACAAAGTAGGTGGGCAGAGGGGCATTACTCACTCACATTTAACTAGTAGGTTCGTTTGTCCCACGTGATAGAGGGCAAGCTATCAGGTCCTGCTACTGGACTTTCTGTAACCCGAACTCAAAATCAGATGTTATAATTATAGGTATAGGCAGAGACTGTAGGTACAATCTCCGCAGTCCAGGCAATTTGGGCACGCTCAGGTGAAATTCATTTTCTCAACCATCCATGATTTAGGTTGCTTTATCGTTTACTAATCGCAATTCAGAAGCGTGCCTATAACAAGTCCGAGACACCCAGGACTTTAATTTACTGTGCCATAGCGGTTGGCACGTAAGATTTTGTTGCCTTTCATCAGCATTTCATCGCAAGGCAACGGGTTTCAAATTTTTTTTCAAAATAAGAGTAGCTTGCCCCCAATTACGTGGGACTAAAAATACTTGCAAATTGTGGGTGTGTAATGCACCTCTGCCTACCCCTTCGGGGATATAGGCGTGATATGTTTGTGTGTGTGCCTGTAACAAAATCATTTTAGATAGCAACGGATAAATTCATTGAGTGATCGTACATGGACTTTACTCCAAATCTTACCATCATGCAGAGAGTTAATAACAACATAGTATTAATACCCATATATCCTTTATGTAGAGAGACACAGTGTGTCATGTACCACAAGAGGATATTCAGAATTTCCGTCGACATAACGTCACAACCTAGCTTTGACGTGTATTCATCACAGAAACAAGACGACAAAGGAATAGTTAACGAATATTTGCGTCTGTCTGCATGTTCAAATGAACTACTTCACATCAGCCTCTATACCTCGTATCTCGTTTCTGTTGATGTCCTATTTAGAAATGTGTTGCAATACTCCCTTCATAATCTGAAATTATCCAATGTATACATGTTAAGTTACAATATTATTACCAGTTTGTTGACAGTATACCTAAACTAGATCTAAAATTGAGTACCTCCAAAATACTCGTTGGCATTTCAGCCGTTTATGGTACAATAAGAGTAGCGATTGATGACTGTGGTCGTCAATCGCTACCTTTGAAGCTATAAGCTAAATAACAGACTGATTGGTGTTTTACAGGACAAGAAGAATTTTTCTCTGGGTCAGATAACTAACGTCGACGTGGCAACGCAATCAGTATTTTGTGTAAATAACCTTTGTGTAAATAAATAAACATAAAAATGCTTCTGCACCATCGCTGGTCGTTTGTCCAAACCCATGCCTTCGTCATATTTTCAACATAATTTTGCCCTTGGTCGTATAAAGACAATAAAGTGATTCCAATGAACATAACATGGTGCCTTATTGACCTTCCTTTAATTGGGTTGAGACACAGAATAACTAGACATTGCATGTTTGCCATAATGCGTGTGTGTTTAGGTGTGTGTGGTCTATAAGTGTGATCCCATCCTAAAATGACTAGAACCAAATCTGTATAAATAAAAATGAAACGCCATTCGTTTGTCTCGCTTAAACTCGGGAACCGATTTGGCTAATTTTGATCTTGAAATATTCCTGGAATTTCAGGGAAGGTTTAAAAGTAAAATTTTAGGCGGTACGAAGTTCGCCGGGACCGCTAGTCGCTTATAAATGAGCTGACAGTCTGATTGCGTATTTAAATCAAGTTCCTTCCAAATTATTGATCATTTTACAGACGGTTATTTTATTTTCTCTGAAAAAATACGCTAAGGTTTTTATTGGTTTCACATTGTCTTCCCTTTAAGTTCTACATATATTTTTTTCTTAATGTTTAAATGTATGTATTATGCGTAATATATGCTTAACAGGTTCGCTGTCCGATGACATATGATGATGTCACATGTGCCTCATGGGTGGTTTCACTGGTACGTCCATGAGGCGTATGTGCCTCATGGCCAGTGATGTAGATAATGCAATCGATCTTTCGATGTTATTTTTAATAATTATTATATTATTATTAGCATTATTATTAGTAAATTATACTACAACCACATTTAACCAATCAATTTATTACTGAACTTAAACAAAATAGTAGATTGTTAACCAAAGGATGAATAAAAAAAATATAACAAAGTACAATACAAAGTACAATACCTGATACGTGATCAATCTCTATGATTGATCACGTATCAGGTATTGTACTTTACGCCTATTTTTTTTAAATTTTGGTTTTTCATTCCCGCTATTTTCAGGGCAGGCTTGTAGTCTTTTGATCATACCGCCTTTTCATTACTTATATTTTTTCATGCAACATAGTCTTCAGTAAATTTTTTCACGCACATATTTTTTTGAAGCGCTATAGAGTATTTTTTTATGATTTGATGCGTTACGGCGGGCTATTTAGTTAGGTTTAGTCGGAGTCTCAACCTTAAAATACTGAATAAAATACTTTAACTGTCCAAATAATTATTGTTTGTGCTATTTATGTTTTATTTTACTGTAACTCAACTCTTTTTTGTTTATGACCATTTAAAAATCAGAATGTTGTATTGACTTAATAGAACTTTAGCGGTATACGTTTTTGCCATCGCCTCAAGATGTACTGATATTTTATTTTACTTTTCCGCCCTAGGGCCGAAATGTATCACTTTCAACCCACATAACAGGTAAGCAATGACCCACTTTCAGAGCATGAGAGATGAAAAATAAATTTCACTTAAAGATTAACGTTAATCTTATTCAAACACAAAATAAATTTCAGTTCCATTGTAGACCTGCGATAATATTCCCTCATTAATGTTTTTCTTTAAAACATTGTATACAATATGAAATTTTACACATTGTACACTCAGTTGATACCATTTAAGCCTTTTTTCAGCATTAGCAGTTATCGACATAATTAATTTCAATCACTATGACACAAAGTATCATAAAATACTTACTTGAAGAGAATGACGTAACTTAATACGAAACTTCACGAGCGTTAGCTGTCATTATTTACAACGAGGACATGTACAAAGAAGATCGCAACTTGCTTCGGGATAGCGAACCTGTTAATACGTAAGGACTGTTGTTGGCAATTCAGCTAGAACTAAATCTTTGATAAATTTCCACTAACAAATATGGTTTTGTAGGTACCACAGAATAGGAAATAGTACGAGTATGTAAGTACTTAATACCAATTACTACAGTTTTCTTTTACCACGAACTTCTGTTGCGATTATTAAGGCAGTTCTACGACGAATTTCTGTTGACATGTATGTCAATTTTCTATTTAAATGTAACTAAAAACTTACATATAAAAATGTTGCATTAATAATATTGAAGAGTAGATTTTCAAAGCGGAAAACCAACGACAATGTATTATTCAATAATAAACTCAAATACAAGTTGGGTCACGATCATTCGTATCTCAATAGATTATGGAATCGACGAGAAGTCAATTAATTAA
This sequence comes from Nudaria mundana, assembly GCA_963556515.1. Lineage (NCBI taxonomy): Eukaryota > Metazoa > Arthropoda > Insecta > Lepidoptera > Erebidae > Nudaria > Nudaria mundana. The sequence goes on along the minus strand of OY748304.1, from coordinate 8,505,308 downwards.
ATACGAGTAGGTACAGACGATTGTCGTATAGAAATAAAGGATTGGAAACAGATCATTAAATTTCATTTTCTTTGAAGGATTTATTTTTAAATTTATCCAGGGTATTTAATAGCTCATCGAGGTCTGTAAGCTCTTTGAGCGAATTATCGCGGAACGCCTCGTCGAGCATCTCACGAGTGTGGGGCCAGACCTGGCGGATAACCAGTTCGGTTTCCGTCGGGGACGCTCCACCGTGAGCGCGATCATGCGCGTGAAGAGCCTGACGGAGGAAGCAGTCTCGCAGGGCAAGGTGGTGGTGGCGATGTCTCTGGACATCGCCAACGCTTTCAACACCTTGCCATGGAGCTGCGTTAGGGAGGCGCTCGTGTATCACGGAACGCCTCTCTACCTCCGTCGTATTGTCGGGGCCTATCTATCGGAGAGGGCCATAGCTTTCCCCAGCTGGCTCGGGCCAGCTCGGCGAGATGTGTCGTGCGGTGTTCCACAGTAGTCGGTCCTGGGGCCGCTTCTGTGGAACATCGGCTACGACTGGGTACTGCGGGGTGCGTTGCCTAGGGGCGTCGGCGTAACGTGCTTTTTTTTTTTTTTTTTATATTTGGTTCGCCAAATTGACGCCGCCCGCCTGGTGGTAAGTCGTGACGACGTCTAGCGATTGTGGGCCACTCTCACAGCACACATTACTATTGAGAGTGGCCCTCAACTTGACGACCTACTGATGTGCCTCTTCACGCTCCGCTTAAAGAACCCAGGATTATATGTGGGAGGAAACACGTGCACAGGCAGGGCGTTCCAGGCCACTATCGTTCGGCAGAGAAACGAACGTTTAAAACGTTCGGTTCTCGCGAACATGCTTTCCACTGTGTGGGGGTGGCATCTCTGCCCGGCACGAGTCGTTCGGGATCGGAAGGAAGAGGGTGGGATCAGATTGAAGAGCTCTTCAGAACACTCGCCGTGGTAAATACGGTAGAATGCGGCCAAGGAAGCTATTGTTCGGCGCTGAGCTAGCGGCTCAAGGCTTCCCGTTACCTCCGGACAACCAATAATACGGATAGCCCGTCGCTGCATAGCGTCGAGAGCGTCCAGCAGATACTTCGCGGAGCCGTCCCAGAGGTGAGAGCAGTATTCGACGCAGGGTCTAATCTGCGTCTTGTACAGCAGACACCTCTGGTCCGGTGTAAAGAATCTCTTTACCTTATTCAGTATTCCTAGTTTCCGCGAAGCTAGCCCTATACATCTTTCGATGTAGTTTTTATTATTGAGCTCTCGACGAACGTCTATGCCAAGGATATCAAGGTTGTCCTTCATTGGTAATAATGCATTCTGAAGAGAGGGTAGGGGAAGGAAAGGGGATTTCTTCGCAGTAAATGCACACGCCTGTGTTTTGCGGGCATTGAACTCGACCAGGTTCTCGGTACCCCATTGAGAGATACTGTCGAGGTTACGGTCGAGATCAGCCACGAGTCGTCGTCTCTCCTCCTCAATCTCAGATCGCCCCGCCGTCGGACGAACCGAGTAACTCCCGTGCAGTGTGCTGTCATCTGCATAGCAATGAATGTTCCCGAGGGATAGCATATCATTGATATGCAGAAGAAAGAGAGTTGGTGATAGTACGGACCCCTGCGGTACCCCGGCATTCACTTGCAAGAAGCGAGAAGCCTGGCCATCGCAGAGGACCCGCACTCGGCGCTCGTTTAAAAAGCTGGCAATCCAGCTGCACAGTTGAGGAGGTAGACCATATGCCGGAAGCTTGGAAAGGAGCGAAGCATGCCAGACCCTATCGAAGGCTTTGGCGATGTCCAGGCTAATAGCCAAGGACTCGCCGTGCCTTTCCATAGCCCCACCCCAGACATGCGTTACGAATGCCAGAAGATCACCCGTTGATCGCTTTGGCCTGAAGCCGTATTGTCGATCATTGATTAGCGAGTGATCCTCTAGGAATTGCATGAGCTGCTTATTTATAAGGAGCTCAAGCACCTTGCAAATGACTGAGGTGACAGCTATGGGTCGATAGTTGCCTGGATCGGACCGATCCCCTTTCTTGGGGATCGGTTGTACGTTCGCCTCCTTCCAGACCTCCGGCACGAGCCCTGAAGAGTATGACAGGCGGTACAGACGCGTTAATACTGGAGACAACTCAGCTGCACATTTTCGTAGCACCACCGCCGGAATGCCGTCAGGGCCACTGGCTTTCCGCGTGTCGAGTGACCGCAGCACTGCCCGTACATCACATTGCCTGATAACAATATCAGGCATTGTGTGGCCACAGTTGGCGATGGCGGGGGGCTGCAGGCCACGGTCGTCGACCCGGGAATTAGCCGCAAAGAGGTCTGCGAGCATATCCGCTTTCTCTTGGGCTTTGTGAGCCAGTGTTCCATCTGGGTAACGCAGCGGTGGCAGCGAGGGCTGACAAAAGTTAGATTGCACGGCTTTGGCCAGTTGCCAGAATCCACGGCTGCCCGTGGGATGGGAAGTGAGCTCCTGACCAAGCCGCGCGACGCGCTGGGCATCCGCTCTCTTAAAGGCCCTCTTACTCGACTTTGTGGCCCGGTTGTACGCTGCTTTGAGGTGGCCCACGTTTGGGTCGCGCACAGCCCGGGCCCTGATCCAGGCGCGATATGCCGACTGTTTTAGTCGAACAGCTTTGGCACAATCTCGCCCGAACCAGGGACGGGCTCTGCGGATACTGGCGACATCAGTGAAAGGGATGTAATAATCCATCCCTAAACTGATCTCGCCAGCAATAGCGGAAGCACTATCCGAAGGAGCCTTTCCTACAAAGCAGCGCTGGCTCCAGGGGACGGACGCAAAATAATCGCGTAGACCGTCCCAATCCGCTGACGAGTAGTGCCATAGTCGTCGTGACGTTTGCACAGGACGTGCAGGAGGTGACACCTTCATGCCAGCGTGAACAACACAGTGGTCGGAACTACCCAGTGGGGCTCCTACCGAAACACTGTACTGGGCTGGGCGACTCGTCAGCAGTAGATCCAGCAGAGCGGGCGCGTGATCTGACCTGTCTGGTATCCGGGTGATCCCGCATACCATCTGGGTCAGACCGTGGGAGAGAGCGAACGCATGGGCGGCTCTACCCGCATGATCAGTCTTGAGGGACCCCAGCCATTCAATGTGATGGCCATTGAAGTCCCCCAGAAACACTAGGTCAGCGTTCGGGAACCGCACCTGCGCTTCATCAGCCGTCTCGCTGAGGTACTGGAAGAGCTTTGTTGTCTCAGAATCCCCTGTGTGGGATCGGTAGACGCACACGTAGATCTGGCTCATAGAGCCATGGTCTACGTGCAGCCAAAGGACGGAATTGGAGGGGTTCTCTAGGCAGCGCAACCGGCGGCAGCAAACATCCGCCCTAACGAACACGCACACCCCGGCTTTGTCTCGAAATTGTTCCTCGATGACATAGCCGGGGTAACACAGGTAAGACGTGTCGTCAGGGCGGCGTATTTGTGTCTCCGTGAGGAACATCACAGCGGGCCGTGCCGTCTCAAGGTGGTGGTGGACGGTATCGAGGTTCGCATGGAGTCCACGGACGTTAGTGAACTCCACCTCGAAATGTGAAGTTGTGGGGTTTCCTAGGGCCGCTGTGTAACGTTTATTTCTTTTTTGTTGCACTGCCATTGTAGATTTTGAAGAAGAAGCGTGAAGACAGGGCGACATTTGGTGCAGCAGTAAGTGACAAAGCGCAGGGGCTAGCTTTGTCTAGAACCGTGTGGTTAGGTCGGAGCCGACCCGCCGGACGGAAGGGCTCCCAAACCCCCCTGATGCAAGGCCGCCGCTACCCCACACCGGTTACCACCCGGAGCGGCGATCCCACATCAGGATTATGCGCAACATGTGGGGCAGCCTCCTGGGGTGGTTGGCCCCAGGCGGGCCCCATGACTGTGTTGCGGGCGGCCGCGGCAACGCCGTTGCTAAGGGTCTCCCTGGCCGGCGAATCGACCCACACCACCCACACTAGACTCCGTTTCGCCCCCACTGGTCCCATGCCTGCTGCACCATACATCGCCCCGGGCCCGGCGGTGCAGCTGCTGAACCCCTAACGCAACCCAGCCTGGGCTGGGTTACTTGGGGGGCTTTAGCACAGCTGCACGGTGGTACCCCCCCGGACCAACACTGTTGTACCACCTGGTACCCACGTAGGGGCCGAAGCCACTCCATCGGTACCGTAAATTAACGAGCCTCGTCCGTTTATCAGCAGGTGCGCCACTAGCAGGTGAGGTCGCTGGGGCCCTATAGATGTTGGTAGAGCCCCTTTGCACCCAAAAAGCAGTAGCGGGAGTAGGTGCTACGCCGACGATACCCTCATCACGGCGTGGGGTGCAACGTACCAGGAGGCAGCTGATGCCCAACCTAAAGCGACTCAACGCTTCCTACAGGAGGCTGTACCTGGGGATCGTGCGGAGTATGGAACTATACGGGGCTCCCGTATGGGCGGCGAGGTTGACGGCCAACAACTCAACGCTCCTTAACAGACCGTTGAGGACCTTGGCCGTCAAAACAATAAGGGACTACCGCACGATCTCCGGAGAGGCTGCATGTCTCCTAGCCGGGACCCCTCCATGGGACCTGGAAGCGAGGGCCCTTGCGTCATTGTTCCAAAGGCGTAAGGAGGCGCTCGAGCGGGACCACAGGCCAAAGTCTCGAGAAATCGAGGACCAGCGGTCCCAACTCCGCCATGATCTCATGGAGTCATGGAGGGTGCGACTTGAGCAATCCAAGTGGGGTACCACCATCATCGCGGCGGTGAGACCGATCATGGACGACTGGCTGCAGAGGCAGCATGCTGACCTGACGTACCGTGCGACGCAGATCGTTGCCGGGCATGGATGCTTCGGTAGCTATCTGTTTCGCATGCATCGTGAGGTCACACCCCGGTGTCAACACTGCGAGGTTTCCGACGACGACACCGCACTCTACACGTTGGTGGAGTGCTCAGCGTGGGCGAGTCAGCGCCGGGACCTCGTAGTGGGTCTGGGCGTGGATACCCTCTCGCTGGAGACCATGCTTCAAGCCATGGTCTCCAGCGGGAGTAGGTGGAACGCGGCCGTGTCCTTCTTCGAGCAAGTCGTGCTCGCGAAGGAGGCGGCCGAGAGGGAGAGAGAGCGTACCCTCCCCGCCGAGTTCCGTAGTCGGCGGCGAGGGTGCCCCAGACTCCGCGACTACGCCCAAGACCATCGGCCTCCATGATCGGGGCCTGAGGACGGCGGGATCGCCACCCGCCGTCCTTACAGAAGCAGGCTAGAACGGTTGCGTGCTGCGGGGCCTTTGCCCCATAGCACGCAACCAGATTCACTCACTGACGCGGGATAAAACCCTACCCCAACGACGCGGGATTCTCATCCCGACCAAACCCCCGCAGAGACCACAGAGGTGGTCAAAGTCCGCCGGGCGCCACTGGAAATACCCTCTGCTAGTAACCAGAGACGCCCGGCAACGGACATTAGAGCGGCCGCGGCTTGGGCCAAGGAATTAAAAAAAAAAAAAAAAGGTATTTAGTATAGTTTTTTTTGTATTTCATGGTTTGAAGCAACGATTACTTACTATCACATATCTTCTATACTTATAATAAATCTGTAGAGAGGTAAATTCTGTACATGAAATATATTTTCAAAATAACGGTCAGGGGGTGATTAGTGATCGATCGATTGGCATCACCAAAAATATATTCAGTAAATTTTTTGTCTGTCTGTCTGTCTATCTGTCTGTCTGTATGTTCGTTATAGAAACAAAAACTACTCGACGGATTTTAACGAAACTTGGTACAATTATTCTTCATACTCCTGGGCAGGTTATAGTATACTTTTCATCACGCTACAGTCAATAGGAGCAGAGCAGTGAAGGGAAAAGTTGGGAAAACGGGAGAAGTTACTACATTTTTTAAGCTTCCGTCGCGTGTGTAGCCTTAATGGTTAAAGCTACACAGAAATCATGTGCACGACAGCATATGGCTATCATTTATGGTTGACTCACAATAACACGTGTAACTCCCGATAGCTTAGCATTCGGAGCTTTCTGCAACCACAACTTTGCAATGGAACTCGGCTAAAAGTATGGGTTACTTTACAACAAAATATAATTGAGGCTCAAATTTTAACAGGTTGCGGTGCAGGAGAAAACGTCTTTATTCCCAGAATTTCAGAATTTTCCATTCCAATTTAAAAGAACGCAATTCCCAGTATCGGTGTGTTATGCAATGACAATTAATAAGGCTCAAGGGCAGACTTTTCGAGTTGCTGGAGTAGATCTCGGCGTCAGTTGTTTCTCGCATGGTCAGTTGTACGACTTGTACGTCGCTCTTTCTCGGGTTAGCAGTTCTAGAAATCTTTTTGTTCACGTGCCGGACGGGTCAACTTTCAACATAGTTTACCCGGAAGCTTTGCGCTGAAGTATTTGCGTTCTATAAGTACTTCAGCCTCACGTAAACGTGATCTAAATAATATTACCAATACATTAACTTAATAACACACAAGGAGTTACACGCTGACGAAGTCGCGGGCACAGCTATACTTACTAAAACTACCCGAGAAACACTAATTCTGTTGGTTAAAACAGCATGAAAATCAGTGCAGAATGCAGCATGAAGATCAGATCGGCCGCTGCGGAGGACTTTGTTTTATAATTTGTAGTGATAAGTGAAAGTAAAAACCTTAAGATTCACGCTTACAAGACTGATGGGATGATTGTAAATAGGTACTAGCGATTCTATGAGTGATTAATTGATTGATTGAATATTCTTTATTGTACACCAATACAACATAAGTACAAAAAAATATACAGGTTTCAGTATGTACAAATGGCGGCCTCATCACTAAGAAGCAGTTCAGTGAGTGCTGAGTGGTCTGACATGCAATAATTTCTTTCTAAAACCATGCATTATAATATTTCTAAAGTGCATATTCCGGTAATGTGTTTACATGAAAACTATTACACGCAAGCGGAGCTGCGGGCAACATCTAGTACACAATAAAAAAGGTAGTTTACGCTTTCGATTGTTGGCACTTGGTGGAACCTATAGATACATGATGAACAAACACACTTGTACACTATTTACTTCACTATAACTTTATTTCATCAATAAATAAATTTGTGGAATAGTGTACCAGTGTGTTTATTCATCATGTATTATTAAAAAAGGTGTTAAAAATACAGAAATTAATTCAAATAATGTGTGATTGCCTCCCATATTATTCTCAGCCATTCATCAGAATAAAATCTATTAATAACATCCTTCAAAACCGATCGTGGCTTTTCATACGTATTGAAAAATGAAGCTTCTCATCTAGTATAAATTATTGGCTTTATACTCTGAAGATTAATGGCATTGCAATTTCTCAGGGGATGAAAAGTTGATAAAGCTATTTTTCCTAAGTCTAGTTCCAGAAAATGACATAAAGATTGATGTTTTCCAGTTAACTTAATAAAGAAAAAGTAAAGCTGAGTTTTAATAGATGTTTTCAAGTTCCCATTAAATCAAAGATACAGAACTGGGTGTGACTAGATTGGAAAGGTGTCCGGAGTGTAGTTGCTAAATTGTCAAGCGAAGCATTTTAAATTTCAGGTTCACTGGCGAAATTAAAAGAAATACTAATATCAAACATTTAATAAGGATCACTTGTAATCTTTATACAGAGTTTAAAAATCTCCAAACAAGTTACAAACATCATCACAACTAAAATAAAATGGTATTTACACCATTACCGAAAAATGTTCGCAGCAAATATATCACATCAAGTAGATAATATAGCGGTTTCTGAAAACATTTACGGTGTTTACCGAAGCGACAGACCCTGACGAGGGATCACTGCATATTCAATCAACCCCTTCGATTGTGATAAATGGAAGATGTCACTCGGCTGATAGATGTGCCCTTTCATACGCCGATATCAACTTAATCCGTCCCTAAATATAAATATAGCAGAATACAATGAGATAGCTTAAATTAATTATCTTTGCTTCATACGCTTTGTTCGCTTTACTCGATATGGGGTCTTCAAGAGTAGTTCGTTTCATGCGATCTCGTTTTATGCGATCAAGCAATTTTAGTGGATATTCTATGTAAAATAGATTAATACTACGAGTACTCGGATAGAAAACACAAGCATAGCGTAAGTTATTAGACGTCGCGTCGCCGCGTCTCAAGTGAGACGGTGATAATTACCGTAATTACCCATGCCTCTATCCATTTGTGATGGCAAAGTGTTTTTCAACCACCACTACTTATAATATTTATTAGAAAGTACTGAATTGTAAATTGATAATAACCTGCTGTAATTAGATGTACTAATGAACAGTCCACGATTTCTCTTTGTTGTGTAATGCTATATATCTGTAGTTGTTATTGACTTAAAGTCCGAGACGCCCGGGACTTTAATTGGCTGTGCCATAGCGGCTGGCACGTAAGATTGTGTTGACTTTCATCAACATTTCATCGCAAGGCAACGAGTTTTAATTTTTTATTTCAAAATTACAATGTAGCTGCTACTTTTTAATTAATTCATTCCGCCTTTTTGGACATAAACCATTATATGTGTGCCCGGTGACGGCAATAGGCTTGCCCCCTATTACGTGGGACTAAAAATACTGGCAAATTGAGGGTGTGTAATGCACCTCTGCCTACCCCTTCGGGGATATAGGCGTGATATGTGTCTGTCTGTTATTGACTATTTGTTGGGTTTAAGTTTCTGGAAATTTATCTTCTATACTTATCTTATCTTCGTCTTATAAATAAAAATATACTAACAGAATTGAGAACGAAATGAGAGAAGAGAGAATTGCCGTTCATTTGTCACATTAAAACTCGAAAAGGGTTGGACCTGTTTTCCTAATTTTGGTCTTGGAGAAATGAATTGTGTAATTTCAGGAAAGGTTTTTTTCAGGTAGTTCTAAGCATAACGGGACAGATATAATAATAATAATAATTAACATAGAAGATTTGACACATGTCATATGAATACCTACGAAAATATCAACAATATTATGGCTAAATTCAAAATGAAGTGATTGAGATGCAAACAAGAGCCAGAAGCAGAAATGCGCAACTAACACCCCCGGACTCGTCACTAAACTCCGCCTCGCAGGCACCGGACCGCACATCGCCGACACAGGTGCTCGCTGAGGCGTCGAGCTCTTCAAGTGACGAGTATTTCTCTCCGCCGACGTCGCCAACACCTGTACGCCGGCGAGGGAGAGGCCGGCCGCCGAGCAGTTTTGGGCCCCGAAGCCTACCAGCTTCGAGTAGGGTCCCCCACTACCGGTGGTATTGTGCACCGCATGCGATGGACTTCATCCATCAATGAAAACGTCATGCGGGCATATTATGAGGCCACAGATGGGGAAACCAACCTGACTGCGTACCGTTCAAGGATGCTTCCTTTGTTTCAGGCTCTTGAACCAACAATGACCGTTGCCGTCCAACGGCTATCGGATCAAGTGCGGGCTATCCAACGATGTAAGTTGTTGGATCAATCTGTGCTTGATCGACTACGCCTGGAAGTATTATCTACTCGTACAGCTCCAGTGTCAACGAGAGCACCGTCACCTGTGACACAGACGGTTGCTACAAGTGTGACGTTAGCGACGCCCGCACCCGGAAATGATACGAGTGATACATCTATCCAGGTAAGCGAGCAATTGAGGAGTACTTTGGAAGATGTGATCTCGCAGTATAGGTTTATACCTAATTCTAGACCGCGGCTACCACGCTTGCCAATGCAGAAACGAAATCTGACGTTGATGGGAGCCCTGAATGCATTGCTAGAGCCGTATACGGCTCTAGCAATGCATTCAGGGCTCCCAGGCTATACTTACGGACTAGCAGTGATTTGCTTGATACTCACTCGATTCTTTACTGTGGAGCCCTTGCCGCTTGTCGTGTTGCACGCGTTAAATTCCCCGAAGCTAACCGTGCACCACGACCGGATGGTGTTCCCGTATGGCAGGCAAGAATCGAGCGACGTATCGGCACATTTAGGACTCTCATTGCAAAACTTATCTCTTTCAGCCGGGGAAATAGTCGTCCCCGGGTCATGCGTTTCGTGACTCAGGCATTTGCTGAGACCGGTATTCGTCCCCAGAAATACTTAGCCAATGTCACGGAACGTATTGACTTTCTGAAACAGAAAGTGTATGCATGGGCAAGCCGTATCCGTCGTTATAGAGAGCGTGTAAATAGATACTGGCAGAATCGCATCTTCCAAAGTGACCAAAGGAAGGTGTACCGAGAGTGGGAGGGAACTGGACAATGTTTGAACGACGGACAACTGCCAGATGCTCACGCCATGAATCAATTTTGGCGTGACTTATGGTCGGTGCCCGTCGAACATTCGGAGGGCGACTGGATCCGTGTCGTCGAGCGTGAATGCAGTATCATCGAACCCATGGAATCTATTACCATAGACTCCGAAGACGTTAGTTGTGCAATGCGTACGGCCCCGAACTGGAAAAGTCCTGGGCCGGATGGATTGCACAACTTTTGGATAAAGTGGGTTCAGAGCTCGCATGAACGCTTGGCAACACAGTATCAAGAAGCCCTTGAGTCTGGTTCCTTACCCGCTTTCATGACCACTGGCATCACCTTCCTGCTCCATAAATCAGGTAGTACCACGGAACCTAAAAACTATAGACCCATCACTTGCTTACCTACCATCTACAAGCTCCTTACATCTATTCTGAGAAGTAAAATAAACTCGCACATAGTATCTAATAATATCTTAGATAACGCTCAGAATGGATGTAGGGCTGGGTCTCGTGGTACTAAGGAGCTACTCCTCATTGATATGGCCATTAGCCAACAAGTCAAGCGGAGTAGGGGCGCCCTCTCTACTGCCTGGATTGACTACAAGAAGGCCTATGATTCGGTGCCTCATTCATGGCTGAGGAGGATTTTAGAGTTGTATAAAATTAATCCGACTCTTAAATCCTTCTTAGTCTCATGTATGAGACAGTGGACCACAGTCCTTCGTCAACCAGGTAGTGGTGGGCACGCCTCTGACCCGCAAGGCTTAATAAGGATCGAGCGTGGTATATTTCAGGGCGACAGTTTGAGTCCATTGTGGTTTTGTTTAGCACTGAATCCACTTAGCACATTGCTGAAGGATTCAGGGCTAGGCTATCGGTTTCGTAGAGGGGGTGAGGTTCTATCTCACCTGATGTACATGGATGACCTCAAACTGTTCACACTGAAGCACCAAGATTTAGTGACATTATTAAAAACTACGGAAGTTTTTAGTAATGCCATTAAGATGGAGTTCGGTGTTGATAAGTGTGCGGTTATGCATGTACAACGGGGGAAGGTTGTAAATTCACCGAATTTACAACTTTCTGAGTTAATAACTCTCAGATCTCTCTCCGAGACCGAAACATACAAATACCTAGGTATGTCAGAGTCATTGGGTATAGCGGTAGAGGATATTAAGAAATCGGTGAAAGAACGTTTTTTTGGCCGCCTGACAAAAGTTCTTATCAGTTCTTTGTCCGGTGGTAACAAAATGCGGGCTTTCAACGGTTGGGTGATACCTTTATTGTTATACTCCTTTGGCATACTTAGGTGGGCTCAAACGGAACTAGACGCCCTGGATAGGCGAGTCCGTCAACAACTGACATTGCATCGAATGTTACACCCACGATCTTCTGGCATGAGACTGTACATTCCGCGGAAGTGGGGGGGTCGAGGCTTTTTGAATGCCAAGAACCTCCACAACCGTGAAGTGTGCAGTCTGAGAGATTACTTTCTACAGAACGGGTGTGACATTCATTGCGATGTCGTGATGGTTGACAAGGGCCTAACACCTCTTTCCTTGGCTAACGAGAACTGGCGTAAACCAAAGGTGCTAGGTACTGAAGACCGTAGGGACGTATGGAAGAGTAAGGAGCTACACGGGCGGTTCTACCGGGTCTTAACAGGACCCGACGTAGACCTGCTCGCTTCGGTGAACTGTCTACGTTTTGGGGACCTCTTTGGGGAAACTGAAGGTTTTGCCTGTGCAATTGCAGATGAGGTTATCAAGACGAACAACTATCGAAAATACATCATGAAGGACGGTACGGTCGACATTTGTCGAGCATGCCACCGTCCTGGTGAATCACTTCGCCATATTATTTCCGGTTGTTCCTATCTTGCTAACACCGAGTACTTGCATAGGCACAATCAAGTAGCCAGGATCATCCACCAGCAACTTGCTCTTCAATATGGCCTTATTGAGTTTGAAGTACCGTACTATAAGTACACACCAGTGCCAGTTCTTGAGAATGGTCGTGCATTGCTCTACTGGGACCGATCAATCATCACGGACAGGACTATTGTTGCCAATAGGCCCGATATCGTGTTGGTTGATCGGACTCAGCGTCGGGCAGTGCTCGTCGATATCGCCGTCCCGCATGACGGGAATCTCGTGAAGGCAGAGAAGGACAAACTTAGCAAGTACCTCGATTTGTCCTACAAGATAACCGCCATGTGGGACGTAGACTCGGCGATCATTGTCCCGGTGGTTGTTTCGGCAAACGGATTAATAGCGAAGAGTCTCGATCAACATCTCAAGAGACTCTCGTTAGATTGTTGGATCAAGAGTCAGATTCAGAAGGTTGTTATCCTCGACACGTGCCGTATTGTTAGGAGGTTTCTTAGTCTGTAGCCTCCACCGCCGGTAGTTTGGGTCCTACTCCGCTACTGGTGGGTCACTATTTTTTATATTTTTAAATGTATTTGTGTTTTTTATAAATGTATTTAAAAATGTATAAAATAAGAATAGAAATGAATAAACGATATAATAATAATAAGCCTTTTTATTTCCAAATCTCTTAAAAATAGGTTACATTGTTACTGTTTAGATAGAATAAAAAATAATATAGTGAATGTTAGTAATTTAGGTACTTATGTCTATTGTTAGTCTTGCTCTTGCGAGATTTGGATCCCTGTTTGGGTAAAGGCCTCCTCCCTTTTGTGCCAAGAATCCCTATCATCCCCAGCCACTATCCAGTTTTTTCCGGCTATTTGGACTATATCATCAGTCCACCGTTTAACTGGTCTGCCTACATTTCTTTTACCGGCTGGTCCTTTCCACTGAGTGGTCTGTATTGTCCACCTTTTGTCTTTCAGACGTGATATATGGCCGGCCCATTTCCATTTTAGTTTTAGAGCTTGTGAAAGTGCATCGCTAAATTTCGTTTTATGTCTGATTAGACTGCTTCTTATTTTGTGTATTTTTCGGATTTTAAGGATACTTCTTTCCATTGCCCTTTGGGTAGTTCTAATCCTGCATTTAATTTTATTTGAGAATACCCACGTTTGGCAGCCATACAGAAGACAAGGAAGAAGGCATGTGTCAAATACGGTTTTTTTCATACTCACGCTGTAGTCGCCTTTTAGTATTTCTTTTAGTGCCCAGAATTTCTTCCAGGTTATGTTAATCCTTCGCTCTATTTCCTCCTCGTTATTAGTCTTGTTTATTGCTATTTGCTTTCCGAGGAATATATAATTGACTACGTATTGTATTTCATTTTCTTTTATTTTTATTGGCGTTTCTTTGCTATTTGTCATTATCTTAGTTTTATTTATGTTAATTTCTAGTCCTACTTTGGAACTTTCTTCTGCCAATGATTGTATAATTTCCTGTAACTGACTTGGGTTCTCAGCAAGTACTACAATATCGTCAGCAAATTTCAGATGGCTCAGGTAGTGTTTGCCTACTGTTATGCCTTTTTGTTTCCAATCAAGGTTTCTAAATATATTTTCGAGTACAGCAATAAACAGCTTAGACGACATGGGGTCACCCTGTCTAACTCCTCTTTCAATACAAATCTTTTCGCCTCTGGTTTCCAGTTTCACTTTGCTTGTACTATTGGCATAAATATTTTTAATAATGTTAATATACTTTTGTTTTACTTTGCAAAGTTTAAGTGCATCCCAGATTGAATTATGGCTTATGCTGTCAAACGCTTTGCTATAATCAATAAATGCCACATACAGAGGCCTGTTAAACTCGTTGTATTTACCTATGACTTGTTCCAGGGCATGAATGTGGTCCATAGTACTTAAGCCCGAGCGAAAGCCTGCTTGCTCTATTGGTTGAGATTCATCAATTCTTAGTGTTATTCTTTTAAGCAGTATTGATGCAAAGAGTTTATATACACTTGACAGTAGGCTAATCTGCCGGTAGTTACCTATGTCCAGTGGGTTTCTTTTTTTGTAAAGGAGTATAATATCTGATTCACACCACTGTACAGGAACCGTCTCGGTCTCCAGTACCATGTTAAATAGGTGTATTAGTGGTTCGAGGAGGATTGGAGCTCCAATCTTGAGAGCTTCGTTGCTCAAACCATCTGGACCAGGGCTTCTTTAAGCTTTAAGTTGTCTGATATTTACGAGTATTTCCTTCCCATCGATTGGTTCAACAAGAGCGTTGGTACTACCAACCTCGTCGGCGTCTGCCAGGTCTTTGTCGTCATTGCCATGTTTTCTCTTGTAAAGTTCTTTATAGAAGCCTGTGGCACAGTCAAGAATGCCCTTTCGTGATTTTGTTTCTTTCGTTTTGTACTCAAGTTTTTGTATCCATGTTTTGTGTGTGCTAAGTTCCTTAAGAGCTCTCTTTGTGCTTCTGAAATTCTTTAAATTTTTTGTTATTATTTTCTGTCGATGTGTTCTGTAGTCTTTCTTGATTGCTTTGTTTGTCTGTTTGTACAGTTTACTTAAATAAATAAATAAATAAATAAATATTTTTGGACATTCTCACACAACGTCATCTAGCCCAAATTAAGCTAATATAAGCTTGTGTTATGGGATCTAGACGACTGATAAACATACTTATATATTTCTAAATACATACATATTATACATAGAAAATACCCAAACTCCGAAACAAACTTAGTTCGTTCTTCATGTGCTTGGTTTTGTTTTTTGTTTTCATTAGTTCAGTGCGTTTTTTTATTAGATCAATTGTATTTTCACTGAATACTTTATGTTTTTTCTTTGTGTTTGTATCACTTTTGACGTTATCCGTCATGCTGCGCTGAATTTTATTGCATTTTCTATTATGTTGTAGTATTCCTGGACATTTGTGTGGGATTCCGCACTACGAATTTCCAAAATGTGAGATTTAAGATGACTTATGTAGCTTTCAACTTCATCTTCTGTTTTTAAGTTTCTTAATGTGCTCAAAAAGTTGTTTCTATTTTTCTTTGGTTTTTCTATCCGGCATGTTGCTCGAACCATTCTGTGGTCGGACGGGAATTGATTATTGCTCAGAGTTTCTACGTTATTTATTAGTTTGGGTTGGTTTGTCAAAATAAAGTCAATTTCATTCTTGATTTTATGGTCTGGCGATATCCAAGTCCATTTACGGCTTGCTTTTTTCTTAAAGAAGGTCAAATTCATGATTGACAGTTTGTATTCATAAGTATACTCTATTAATCGTTCGCCTCAATTATTTCTTACACCGTAGCCATAGTTACCCATAATAAGGTGTTCTTCTACTTTTGGTTGGTCTATTTTTGCGTTAAAGTCACCAATGACCAGTACAGTATCATCTGCTAATGTGTGAGCTTTTTTGATATCATTGTAGAATTTGTTTATTTCATTATCACTTGAGCTTTCCGTGGGCGCATAAGTTTGGATAATTGAAACGCAAAGTTCTTTGAATTTGAGCTGTAGTAGGGCAACTCTTTCTGATATTCCAGTGAAGTTTTTTATTGTGTCTTTTAGGTATTTCTTAATCAAGAAGCCTACTCCGTATAGTCCTTGGGTTTGACCATAGTAACATAGGATATAATCTTGGTATTCTTCGATATGACATCCCATTCTGCGTACTTCTGACAGACCTATTATGTCACAGTTGATGTTTTTGAGGGCATGTGTCAATTCTAGGTATCGCTCAGTTGACAGCAAGGATTTCACGTTGTAGGTGCATATTATTAGTTTGTTTTGTTTTGTAATGTTACTACTTTTATAGTTAATGGTTTTGCTGTTTGTAAGTGATATTTTGCTGTTATTTATGTTCTTGTTGTTTGTAAGGGGAGGGTGGCGGTCTATTTTCCCACGAGGACCAGTCGGCTTGGGAAAGATTCGTTTTGTTGTCGTTGTATCATTGGTTTTGTCTCTATTATTTGTTTTATTTTCGTTATTTTCGTTACCGGTGTCTGATAGTTACTATGCGTTTTGTTGTTGAGATGGGTTTTCATTCAAAGTTCTTGCCCTCATATACTCAAATGCATTTATTTTTTGCAGTTTAGGAGGGGCAATGATCTTTTTAGAGCCACCAGTGTGTTGGTGTGTTGGTAATGTTAGGTGAAGTCGAAACCTCTCTCTTTCTTTTTTCAGGATCTGATTTTTCTCTTATTATTAGTTTATTGTTTCGGATGAATGCGTCTTTTCCATTTTGTTTTTCCAGTTTGAGTTTATCTTGTAGGTTCTTGCGTATTTCCATAGTTTCCTTTGAAAAATCTTCAGTGATATATGTATTATTTGGCATTTTTTTCTTATTTTTCAATATTTCTATCTTTTTTAGGAATGTCGTAAAAGTTATTAGTATTGGTCTTACTTTTCCTTCATTTGTTTTCTTTCCCAGTCTGTAGCAGTTGTTTATTTCATGAGTATCGATGTTAATACCTAGGTTAGATAGGGTATCTTTCGTTATATTTAGTAGTTCCTGTTGTGTATTTTCGATTTCTTTCATTCCATGTAATATCAAATTATTTTTCCTATTTTTTTCTTCCAAATATTTAACTTTTCCATTTAATCGTTGTACTTCCGTTTTCAGGTATTTATTTTCTTCCAAAATTGGCTGTAAATTCTCGTTTATGTTACGCATTAGACTTTCAGTTACACTCTGAGTAATTGCTGCAGTTTGCTGGTCGAGTTGAGATTTTATCATCTGAAACAGTTTGGTCATATCTTCCGACATTTCTGCGACAGCCATACTGCAAATAACCAAACGTTGAACTTTGCGTGAGTTGAAACGTAGCTCGCCTGTCAAGTTGGCACTATTCGATGACGTCTTGTCATTGCTGTCATATGATACGCCCGATGTGTCAAGTGTCAATTGATGAGTAATTCAAGAATATTTGTTGTTGACTAGTTGTAATATTTCATACCTCACAACAAACAATTAATCAATCAATATACCTTCGATAATATAAATAATTTGATCAAAGTCTCACAAAAGGATATGGTGCCCGTGTTGATACTGTATCGTGTGTTGATATTATGAAGCACAGAACTGGTGTTAGTTACTATTCACTGCGATTTCAATTTAAGAACCGAGAGCACTTTTACATTCACTGTTGTTGTTTTGACAACCGGAAGGAAATCGGGACAGATATGGTAGAGGATAATTATATAGTGACTTCTGTAATAACGTATATTTTAACGAACCCCTGAGGTTCATAAACATGTTTTGAAACATTTTCCTAATTTATTTTCCGAAGAAATTTGATATTAAGTGCCAAAGTATTTCAAATTCCCATTTCTTTAGATTAAGCCGTCATTCGATACTTTGTAAATAGCTTTTGTATTGTTTCAAGGAAACTTCAGAACAGTATTTAGTACTTGGTTAATAAGCTTTAAATAAATTTGATCTCATTCTCTTTCTTCTTTTCCTCAACATTATATAAATACTAGTGGTCCTGGCGAACTTCGTACCGCCTGAAATTTTGATTATGAAACTTCCCTGAACCTCCACGAATATTTTAAGACCCAAATAAGCCAAATCGGTCCAGCCGTTCACGCGTGATGTCGTGACCAAGGGAAATAGGGATCATTTTTATATATAGAGATAAAAAAGGCGGAACTCGAACTAGTGACGATTGAGAAGGAATGTTCATACCAACTAGTGGATTTAGTGGTACGTAACATTTACTGAAAACGTACTTTCGTTATTCTGTCTGTCATTTGTATTTGCAACAAACAAAGTCCTCCGCAGCGTCTGTCTGTCTGTTCGCGATAAACTCAAAGACTACTGCACCGATGTTCATGCTTCTATCACTAATGGATCTACCACTCTGGTTCTCGAGGAAGATTTTAGTATTTAATTTGTCACGAGCGAAAGCGTATATAAGAAAGAAAGAGTTGTAACACTTTAACGCAGCGTGAAAACCCGGCTTCATTTAAAGTTTCTTCATCAAACCCACACAACCACAGTTGCGCCATCAAACAGCTATTTTATACTTTTTTGTCAATTGTTCTCAAGACTATTATGAAAGTCTGTTACCGGTCCAGTCCTTAACTAAGAAGGGTCGACGAGACGAAAAGAAGCCATACAGATTTTTCAACTCCGAAATTAGGCCTTAGTGTCGTCGTGAGTTCTTTCTTTTGATAAGCAATTTTTATCTACGTTATATGAAATTGAAATGTTACGAGAGAAATTTACATTTATTTTTGACACAATAGTAGGGAAAGATGAAGTGAAGGATTCGAATACGAGAATAAAAGCAAGCATTAATTAACTGTTGTCTACTAGTTGCCTGAACTAAATTGTACTTTTGTGATTGTTTCATCAGAATGTTTCCATTTGTCTAATTAACGACGTGAGTATTGACCTGAATAAGCTCTCTGAATCAAGATCTATCATACTAAAAGGAATGAAATGGTGTGTTTATGAGTGTTGCAGGAAGGTTCTTTTGAAAATTGTGTACGTAATTTTAGTAGATTTTGTGATTAGGTTTCGCTTTTTGCAACCTCTTGGACTCTTGGAATACCTTGATTTGCATTCCAAGACAAATTAACCCAACGGCATTTGTGTTCTATTTATTTTACCATGACAACTTACTACCAATTGCAATATGTAATCTACTCGTAAATCCATATTTTTGCTATTTGGGCTTGATAGTTCATACAATTCCCAATTTGAAATTGACAGGATTTGATGGAATTATCAATCCCGGATAGCAAAATATGGATCGAGATTTAATATGGAATTTGGTAGTAAATAACTGATACATTAAGATACTTTAAAGATCGATTCACACATAAGTGAAGCCTCAGTGATGCCTCAGTTCCAATACAGTACAGTACAGTACAATACAGTACCGGCACAGTTCAGTGTGGTTCAGTGCATTATATTCTCTCATACATTTTCTATGAACGCATCCTCACAAGTCAGTGTCATGGAAAATGTATGAAAGAATATTTTGTACTGATTCTGAAATGTACTGTACTGGTACTGTGTCGGAACTGAGACATCACTGATATGTGTGAATTGACCATAATACTTAATAAACATAGACAAACATTCGAACTCAGAAACTAAGATTACCATATTTGCATAAAGATACTGACTCGACACCCAAGGATGAATCCAGGATCTAGATTATAAGCAACGCAATTAAAAGCACTATGCCAAGGCAGTGAAGTTGTTCAATAAAACTTAATTGTTCACAAGATGTATTTGCTGGAATTCAAGATAAATTACCAATGTAGTAAGAACATTAGACACAGATGGACGCAATAAGACATTAGCGGAGCCTCCGAGAACCAGTACCAATTTACAGGCACATAAATATATCGTTGAAAGTGCGATGAATGTGTTCGGAACAAGGCATTGTTTGAGCACTATCTACTGACATTGATTTGTAGGATACTGAAATTGGTTAAGTGCAGTTGGGGATTTTCAGTATTTTTTTTATTATAATTTTTTTCCAGCAGTAAATTTAGGAACGCGTAGAACGCGAAATGAGGATTGTATTCATAAAAATATAATGTAAACTTCATCAAAATATAGTTATTACTTATCGTGATACGCGGATTTACATCCTCTGCAATAGTGATGTGAAATTCAACGGGATTATCTTCTTTGTTGAGGAAAAAGTATGGAAAATTTAGGTAAGTACGGCCTACCTACTACTTTTATTAATAGGTAATCCTTTTACTAAAAATGTGGGTTTGAACGTCACGAATCAACCTTGAGTTGATTTACATAAAATATTTTACCAACCATATTTGTGAAGCTTTGATATAAATTCACAAACGATAAAATGTAGGTGCTGTAATATAGTGACAACTTTCAAGTCTTTAAATATACAGTCGTAAATAGAGACACAGTGCGGTTTGGTTGATATTAGTCCTATTGAAATTAACTACGCTTAGACTCAAGATCATTGATTTCTTATAACTAGTACCAGGCAGATCGTATTCAATACTATCAGGTACTGTATTTAGTACTAAGTTTAGGCATAAATCGGTTCAATAATTATATTTTATGATCTGAATAATTGAGAAATCGGAAGAGAGATCGCTATTTTACTATTTAATTTAAATTGTTAAAGAAAATTTGAATTGTAGATACATTTAATGCTACCAGTTCCGAGGGCTCACAATGCAAAACTCTGATACGTTGCGCTGAACAAAGGATAGGTACCTAACGAATGTTTGCAATTCTGCATTGTCAACGGGAGCTATCGACCTATATTTTAAGAATGAATGAAGAAAAGAAAACAGAACAACTGTTCCGTATTGTTTTGTGTAACGACTTGCAGTATTCGTTTAATAATAATAGAATCGTTACCAAATGCTACCAGGATTGATACTATCCTAAGGATAAGTATGAGGATGACACTACTACATTTTCTGGCACTTTTGTATTTGACCAAACGAAATTCTAGGAGGGTAGTGTATATATCGAATCTAATACAAGCAAATGAGCACTTACTTGTATATTATTATGTTGTTTTTTACTTTTTTTTCGGTTCTATTTTTTGGGGACCCCCAACTGTACAGTTTTGTTTATTTGAGCTTTAATGCCAATCCCAGTCACCAAAAGTACCATTGGAATCCAATAGTACTTTTGAAAATCAGCGAGGTCGACACTGAGACCCAAATGATTGCGTTGCCAACGCTCACATTTTCCAGTTCCACGTCACGAGTTTTTATACCTACATAATAAGAAGGATCCCATGAAATAATATATAGAGAACGCGGAAAATTTACTACAGTTATATATTATTATACTTGACAAACAAAATGGAGTTCACAACAAAGGAGACTATTAATTCCGCTTGAGACGATATTATACCCAATACCCATTGTGGGTACCTAATAAGAACAAACTGTTACGTATAAAGCGGTAAAGGTGTACCTACTCCAAATTTAATTCTGGCAAAATTAATTCTATCCGAATGAGTGGGAAATGTCAACTAGAGTTGGTATGCCAACTGTATTTCACGATGTTAGCGCATTCAGGAACAAAATTACTTGACACTTCGTAATTATTTACTTACAAATCATGACAAGTTTCCTGTGAGTCTTAGTTACTGTTCCTGTTTTATATTTAGGTAAGTTTTATGGTAACATGTTCTGGCAATTTCTTTTTTTAATTTATTCATTTACTTATCGTTTTACTTATAATATGTAAACAAAGTTCTACAACTACTTATTTTGTACTTAATCAATCAATCATTTATTTACTCAACCTATAACATCTACTACGTGTAATAGATAGCTCATCTTGTTTCGTATTTAAACTACTATCGAAAATAGTAGAGTAATTTAAATACCAATATTAAAGTTTTCATACTCAATGATGCCACACGATTTACCTATATTATTTATTGAAGTGCTCCGTATCCCTTTTCTTACTGATCTACTTATCTAAAATTATTAGCTTGTAATCGTATTAAGTATTTTAGGAAAATACCTACTGAATCTATTTCGAAAATTCAGCTAAATTATTACTGAAGCTATGTTTTATCCTGCTAGGAAACACAAGTCGAGACTGGAAAGTGGGTTTCAGTTATCGATTTTAAAATCACTCCTGTTTTTGTTCATGTATATGATATTATACAACAAGTATACAAAATGAACATGGAACTAATGTGTAATTATGTCCGTTGTGTTTAATGTTAAAATGTTATCAATACAGGCCTTTACATAAGAAATGGTCCATATTATTCTTTATTTAAATTACCATAATAACAACGGAAAATAAAATGTAATAATGCTCGCCATACATCACGTAGTAAACAATGTTTACAATTTCGCAGACGCATGATAGAACACGTTGTACGGTTCGCAACAAAGTTAACTATCACTACGTGTTCGCTGAACGCAGGGGGTCTTTCTCCCCACTCTGTATTTCTCTTTCTCTCTTTGCTCATTAAAAATTCACAAAAACATAAACACTGGTGTTATAATAGGTCAAAGTAACATTGCACCAGATGCGCATGTCGTGCAATTTGGATGTTCCCAATTTTATGATAACTTGGTACCTACATAAAATATGATAAAATATTATGACTGTAATTAAGTACATAAAATAGGTTATAATTTTTGGATTCGATAATACATTTCTTGTAGATGACCTAAAACTGCTTTTTGTGGATGACATAAAATATCCAACTACTACCTACTATGCGGTACGATATGATTGTCGTTTGCATAATTATATTACCTGCACAAATTTATGGAAAACTCCTAAACTTACGCTCCAAAATCAAGGCAAGGTATACCTAAAAAGCCAAGCCGATTTTCCTGTACTTACTTGTTGGCTGTACAGCTAACACCTCCAAAGTAATGTAGGCAGTTCAAACTTTAGCCTCCGTAACAATAACATACGTGGAACCGAGACAACGTAACCCGACATTGTTTGTATCATAACATGTAGGTACAAACTCAAACACTGAAAGCAATTTGTCTGTCACAATGACAGAGACATGGATGCTTCTCGTGTTGACGAGCAACTGCAAGTTTCATATTACATTCGAACTTTAAATAGCAATTTGTAATACAATGTAGTATAAATCACTAAAAAAATACCTACCTTGCTGTTTATACTTACTTACCTGGAATAGTTCTTCAAAAACCTTTATAAGTCCATTAACAAAATGTTATAGATAGTACAAACTATTTGTGCTTCTGTCACTATATTCTGTGCCTCTAAAATGGGCGCAAAATGTTGCGCAAAATATTATAAGTACATTGATCTATGACAGTCTGTTATTGTAAAATAATCAATTGATAAAACTCGCCATAATATTTACGAGTTTATACACAATAATAAATTATATTATATTATATTATATTATATTATATTATATTATATTATATTATATTATATTATATTATATTATATTATATTATATTATATTATATTATATTATATTATATTTTATATATTTATAAAACAAAGTCGCCCGTTCTGTATCTATGCGTAGATCTTTAAAACTACGCAACGAATTTGGATGCGGTTTTCACCAATGGATAGAGTGCTTCTCAAGGAAAATTTTTAGCATATAATTTGTCAAGCGGGTGAAGCCGCGAGTGTATTATAATAATATGTAAGTATTAATAGGAAGGTCCCACCATCTCCAATGTTTTACAATTTTTATTGGAATATTAATTATAATTTACAAAAAAAATGTAAATGGGTAATTGCACTTCTCAAGTCCAAGAGTATAATGTGTCGAACAACCATTTAACATGGGTATTTCCCTAGAGAGTTCACCGTGAAACCTAGCCTTGTTCAACTTATACTCTTGGGTCTTTTGGAAATAGATAAGTATATTTATCACTTTAACTTTATACTGTGAAAATATTATATTTTTTTCACACACTTTCCATCTTAGGTAGATGGAAAGTGTATGAAAATATACCGAAATACCGAAATATTAAATAAAATTAACAAAAAAGGTTGTGTTTGCGATATAAAACGATTAATAAAACACTAAGATTTAAAAAATATGTAATGTTTCCTGTCTGTCTGTCTTTAACGTTGTAACGGATTTTCATGCAGTTTTCAAGTCCATTTCATTGCTACTATCTTCTAGGTTCTAAGTCAAGCGGTCAACTAAAATCAGCCTCAATCATCATCGATTTACAGTAGGGACGACTTGGATCTGTGAGGTCGTTGTGGTACCCATACTCAATACAAGTGCGAAATACTCTCATAGCAAACTGGCTGTTAGTTGGTATGTACGTATTAAACCTACATAAAGTACAAAATCCGGTCACGTCTGTCAAAGATGATACAATCATGCGAAACCCTAACGAATATTTACTTTGCCTCCATATTGACGTAAGGGTATGGGCCTGTTTCTATTACAATATTTGATTCCATTAAACCAGTCGCACGTTTCGAATATTTTACCGAGAAGAAATTTTACTGATTTAACCTTTCCGTAATTCTGAGTAATATAAGTACCATATAGCGGGTGCTCGTGGCATACTTAGTTGATGTAAATTTTAAATTCGTATCTTCCGTACAATAATCGGCAAAAAAATATGACTACTTTTCTTCCAACCTGATTTTGATGAAAAAAAATCATTTTCAAGCTAACATCAAAAACACATTCAACTTCGGAAAAAAGTAGTTTTTAGTTACAATAAGAATTACAATACAGGGTGTTACAAAAGGGTTATATAAACCCGAAGCCAGCATCATCAGCTGGTCAACCATAACCCGTTTCGATATATATGGCGACCGCCAAAGAAGAAAAAAAAAGTTCATCATTCGTTTAAAAAATCCTCCGCGTCATTGCCGACTGGGAAGGTTCCCAGAATGCTGGCTGTTTTGCCACGTTGGATGGCGATACTTATTCTTTGGGCCAGAAAATAGTCAGCCTTCTGGTCCTGAGAAGCATCGATTAAGCGTTTAGCAATGTCTCTATAAAGGCGGCGATCACTCGGACCCCATGACCCCAGGTCTCAATCCCAAACGGCTCAAATCTGTAATTAGTTACTTATTCAGATAGACAAAAATAAAATCTTTAGTTAATTTACCTTTATAAATCGTTCACACTCGTTTCTTTTGATAAAATTATAAAATAAACTCAATGGTATTTACTGTGTTATAATACGTATAGATATAAATAAATACGTGTGTTCTACTAAGACAGCGTTAAGAAAAAAAATCTGTTGATACTTGTACAAAAAGGTTACGGTTCATCAAGCACACGCTATAATAATGCTACGATACACCTTATTACGAACACGAGATCAGATTTTTCATCATTACGACGTGAGTGTATCGTATTTAACGTTTCACTGGGCATCAATATTTTCGATTAACTATGGTAGATAATCGCAAAGAAATCGAAATAAGATTTTCGTGAATGGTAAGTAAGTATGGCTAGGTATTAAAAGCAGTCAAAGCACTCAAAGATGTCCAATACAGAGTAGATTTTATTTTTAATGTAAATCTAATACATTTTCAGGAAATTGGTTTCTGTGTACTTTCTTATTTTTGTGCGTTCGCCTAAAGACATTGTTTTATAAGTTTATACTCGTATCTTCCACTTAAAAGCTGTTCTGTAGAATTTCCTTCAATTCTTCTCTTTTCATAGCCAGCTTCTTCAATTGCTTGTGGGATCACATTGGACACAGGTCTGTAATTTCTTTTGTAGTAGACGATATGAATTAAATTACGTTTTGTAATATAAAGTTTCGCAGGAAGAGTTAATTTTCCCTAATATTTATTCAAAGCTGCCAAAAAAAACAAAGAGATTTGAATAAATGTGTGTAGGGAATTACTATATGTGGAAAATTTGCAAGCAGTTGAAAAGTATGACTTTTATGCTCTCGTAATATTTCGTTATTTAAATACAATGTGATTTTCAGTGACACAGAACCTTTTATTATACAATTTGCTAATTAAGTCAGCTTGAAGTATGTAATAGTATTTAACAGTTTTATTTGCAAATTACGACAATAATTAACAATGCATTTTCATTAAAGTGACGGAGCATAAATTTTATATTATCTTGATCTGAAAATTTTAAATTGTATTCTTTTTTCTCATATTGTCAATAGCCTGGGTATCAGATAGGTGCTTTCCAATATTACTAAACTTCACAAAATATTTTTGGCTCAGCGCGTTCCTACTATTATTTGTCATTGTAATCCTTCACAAGCTCCAGTTTATAGGTCCACTAGGGTATTTCTATTGTGTAAATATTCGAATAAACAATGCATAAGCGATCAAACAAAACGAGTCCAAAGTTCACAAAGCTTTGCAAATGAAGTCTACGCGAAGAATAGTTTCAAAGGAATTTTATATTGCTTTGTCCCGCTTACTATTTCCAATATTTTCTAGCGTTCGCTTAAAGTTTAATGGCTTGTGTGTGAGATCGATGCAGCGTCATTGTATTTTTATTTCTCCACAGAATTTTCAGTTCGTTTACTTTCAACTGCGCTCTAAACCATAAAAGAAAATATCCAACATGATCTGCGAAGTTTGAATGACTGGTAATGTGTTTGTATTGTTTCAGAGTGCGTACCAAATCGTCTATAAACGTTCTATTCGTGTGCTGAATAATTTTCTTAAGTTGTAATTGAATATTTTTTGGCTAAGTTGAGAATTTTTAAGAGATTTAATATCCGTCGCCTCCTCATATATAAATCCAGCACAATCAAGTGTCCTTTACATGCATTCTCTTGGTGTAAACAAAAAGATGAATAACGTAGTATTCAGTAATAAAATAAACTTGCATAATTTGACGATATGGCTATTTAACTAGTGGCCAAATAGATAGGAATACTAAGATTAAATAACGAAGGAAGGGTATTAAAACTACGAAAGCACGCAATAATATCTGAAAATAAGTCCAGCCAAATGTGAAATATGCAATCTCTAAAAAGAGATCACATTATTGTTCGATTTGAGCATCTCCATTTCATAATTAAAAATGTATCTACTGTGATGTACAATGTACAATATCTGTTTTCTTCTAAGAGAAACGTTTCCCTAAGGAAATTACCATAACTCTACCGCAGTGGGCTAGTAATGATGAAAGGTAGTGGAACATCTTGTGAATATTTTCATGCATTATTTATTTGATATTCTTTTTGGGATCGAAACTTGCAAAACTCAATTCAGAAGTTTAAATAGTGAGTGATTAAAATTATTCCTTAATAATAAGAATCACTCCCCATTTAAACTTTTTTGTAACATAAAACATATTTATTGTACACCACATTACAAAACAACATTGAAACAAATTACAGCTACATGTACAAAGGGCGGCCATATCGCTGACAGCAATTTCTTCCAGGCAACCTTAGGATGGCAAAGGAGTAACAATATCAAATCCCAAACATAAACTTACTATACGGGTAGTGTACATAATAATGAAAAGGTGAGACTGAAGATAGGATACAAGTGAACAGGTCGCCATTGCACTAAGAGCAATAGGTGCAATATTGAGGAACATAATATTAACCTATAATACGACAAGCGATAAGTAATGGTCTCTCAACAAGGTTCTGAAGGACGTCTCAGTGACAGTGCGCGTCTTACCTGCAGTGGCAGTGCATTCCACAAACGTTCGGTTTCAACAGTAAAAGAGCTATCATAGAATTTTGTGGAATGCACTGGTTTTTGTAACAGCAAATTTTCCCATAACCTCACACGTCTAGAATGTGAGTCATTAAGCGAACTTAAAACGTTCTTTAAGATAAGGAGGGGTAGAAGGATTGAACAGTACGTTGTAAAGGAGAGAGTATGTGAGTGTTCCGGCGAAGGCGAATTGGGAGCCACCTGAGCATAGGGCGAAATTCAGAAACGTTATCATTTTTACAAGCTTTTATTTACTTAATGTCCCGATGTCCGTGTGTCATCAAATCTGGCAAGTTAAATTTAACCTTTAAATAAACCCGTTGCCTTGCGATGAAATGTTGATGAAAGGCAACAAAATCTTACACAGCCAATTAAAGTACTGGGCGTCTCGGACTCGTTTTCGAATTTCAAAACTCTGCTAGGTTATTCCACTTTATTTTACTTTATTCAGTTTTCAATTACATAAAGTTTTACCACTAATACAGTACAAAATTAATTTCGCAGTGACGTTTTAGTTCCCTTAAAGGATAACGATTTTAAGAATATAATTTAAAAAAAAAACAAAATTGTGTATGTATTGTTTTCATCGACTATCAAATAAAAATTTGCTTCTAAAATGCGTATAACTTTATGTGTGCGGTTCGAAAGACAACCTTATTATCCTGTTTAGGTAGTGACCACCCTTAAATACCAATACTTGGTATTTTTTTAAGGTTCTTCAAACAGGACATAAGATGAATTTAAGGGAGCAACACTACAATCGAGGTTTCTATGATATTGCTTGTTTACGTAAGTGTTACTTATTTCAGATAAGTACATAATATACAAAAAAAAAATCCAGTAGACTTTAATATAAATCGTAGTGCTTAGTAGAAATTGTTATTGTTGCTCTTTGGTCTCGTCACCTCCATTGCTAAGAAGCATCTTGCTTCCAGCCGGTGTATTAATGAGAGGTAGATTTTCAACTTCACCTGTGAATAAGAGTAAGAATTAAATTTTCTACGTTACGTACGTCGTTTTTTATCAATAGGTTGTACTTATCCCTATAATAGTACATTTATTTTATAGAAGTTTACTTTCTGATGCTAAAGTTACTTGTAACTTTAGAATCAGAAAGTAAACTTCTTGCTGAAAGTAAACTTTGTAAACGGCTTGCCGTTTACACTTCGATTAGGTAGTGTTAATAACTGTTAAGTACCTAATTAGTAAAATCAGTTGCACTCGCATTTAACACTTGACAAATATTTAGTGTAAAAATAACTTTAAACCGTTTTTAAACTTTCATTTTACGAAAGTTTTTAAAGGTAAAATAAATCTATATTTTAGGTGACTTCTGTGTACTTCTGTGGTATGTAGGTATAACCAATTACTTTAAAATAAATCATTGTGATTTTATTGATATTGCTCATTGCAATAAATGGGTTATTTCCTATTAAATAATATATAATATATATAATTATTATTTTTATTTTCAAACCTGCAACTATAGTGTCATCATTATAACGTAGAAGCTTGTTTTTGGCAAGTATCACTGACCACTCTTAATTAATAATTTTAAACTAATAGCTGTAAGCTTTCCTTAAAAATTAAATAAATAAAATTATTAAATAAATAAAATAATAAACATTTCCAATTCAAAATAGGTAAACAATAATATACTTGCCGATTCTAACAATAAAGTTGACAGATTCATCTTCGTCTAACATAGAAAACACATTTTCTACAGGAATGTACACGTTCTGAGTGTGCTCTAAGAAATCAGCATCTTTCTCACACTTACAGGGACGTCTGAAAAAGAAACTGTATTTATTATTCTTCATTGCAAGGTAGGTACCGACAATGTTCCCTTTTGTAACCAAAAATACGTGCACACGAAGAGGTCAGAAGGCCCAAGCTAACCTCTTCCTGTAAATACTGGTTTAAATTTTATTAAGTGATAAGTGCGAGTTCATACATAAATGTTTACTTGCAATTGTTAAGTGATAAGTAAAATCACTTGCACTCGCACTTAACACTTAACACTTAACAAAATGTAAAACAATCTTAAGCGGTGCACTTGCCGACCAACAGATGAAGTTCTAACAAAAATGTTAATGAGCCCTAATGCGCACATTAACATACTTAGGTTCACTCCTATCACACCTAACACTACCCAAGTTCCAAAAAAACAACGCCGTTTTAACAACGTGTGTGAAATATTTTCGACATTATAAGCGGCTACAGTGAGCGCAATCTAACTGAATACCTAACAAATTAATTAGATTGACAAATAAATGTTTAAAAATATTAAAAACTACTACTAAAAATACTTAAAATGCATACATTTGTTTTTAAGTACTAAGTATGCTCTATTTTTATAAATATTTTACCAAATACGAGTATGTATGTCACTCTAAAACACGTACGTACGTTGTTGTCTTTGTATCTCATTTGGTCCCTGTCTAAAAACTAGCATCAGTTCCCTTACTGCAGAAAGTCTTTTATCCTGTAATGAAACTAATTCTAATTATAATATAGTCTAATACTTTCGCCAGGCACCACTGGAAATACCTTCTGCGTGCGTACCAGAGATGCCCGGCAACGGACGTGGGAGAGACCGTGGCCGCGGATTAAAAAAAAAAGTCGAAGACTTTCGTTTTCGCCAATTACTTGCCTGTATGTAATTCTTTTGCTTGGTAAATTTGGCAGAAATATGTCAATTTCAAAATAATATTTTTCAGCGTGATCATCGTTTACTAATACAGTCCACATCATCCTACCTGAAAAAAAAAAATACAATACATAAATAATAGTTGTTATATAAATAATTATATACTAAAATTATTTACATTACAAAATATCGTTTTAAAAATCCTCCGCGTCATTGCCGACTGGTACGGTTCCCAGAATGCTGGCTGTGTTGCCACGTTGGATAGTTGTTTGATCATCATTTATGACTACCAGCATTAACTGTGGCTCTAGCAGCTGGTATTATAATGAAGACTTTTATATTAGTTTGATTTCTCTAAATTATAAACCAAATCTTCCAAAGACGTGGTATACGACAGAACAGATACGTCTTGGGTTGCCGAGATCCGAAATAAATAATGTCTATTTTGTTACGACATACAGTGGGATTCCGATCTCAGTACATCAAGTAATTGTTACTAAAATTCAAATAGATTAGAGACGTAAATCTTTTTGAAAGTGAGATGAAAAACCTATGTTTTGTGACTTCAAGTTTCAAAAAGAAGAAGTGCAAAACCTAATAATTACGTTTTTATAAATGACACAAAAACAGATCTTTATCCTCGAAGGGGTGTATCCATAGAGCAACGAATTTTGTCCCTGTCTTGTCGTTCCGTTCGACTCGTGTATGCATACTGGATCACAATATGATGATGTGTTTTTCGTTCACTGCACGATGGGGCGAGCGTAGTACTCGTAGATACCTAGTTAACTATTTATTTGTAAAATAACGTATTGTTTTAATTTATTTTATCATTATTCAGCGATCCATATTATTGTTGATCGCAGGGTTTTAATCGTGTCAGATACGGCATGAGACATCTCTTAAACAACTTGTTTACTTCATTACAACCATGCATTGAGCTCATGCCTTTTAGTAGGTTATTATTGTTAGAAATGATAACTACATTATTATGGGTATTATGTAACTGCTCATCAAAAAACTTTCGATTTCTACTAAAATTTATTTTATTTTTTATTTATTTTATTTATTTCCAAAACATTTACAGTGTCATCACAGGATTATCCTAATACAACGCTGCAAGTAAAAATACAAGTAATAAAAAAAATTAACATTAAATACAACATAAATTAATAAGTAGTATGTAGGTCATAAATAATATAATAATTAACAAAATTCATAAAATTAATGGACGTCTGAATATCGGTACTGCCATAGAATGAATTAATTAATGAAATTAAATTAAAATAAAATTTAAATTTAAAAATTAATGAAGAATGTCAAGTATAAGTCATAAAGAATTCAAATAATGAAATTAAATTTAAATAATTATGAAACCATTAAATGCCATTTCATTCAATTACTACACATTTTTCGACAACTGTCTTGAGCCTCAGTAGGGTGCAGCTATAGATGTCGATCTCACTAGAAATTAAATTTAAAAGTCCAATGGCGTGCTATATAGGGGCGAACTGAAGTAAATTAATTTAAAAAAAAGAAGCAGAAAAGAAAATCCCTTTCCTAAGCAAAAATAATAATTGCGCAGCAAATAATTTCCTCAAAATTTATTAATTTAAGCAGCAATTTAAGTTCGTGCAGCATGGCAAAAATACTAAGCTATCCTTACCTATCCATCCAAGTCGGATTGATCTAAAACCATTTCTAGGTATAAAAATAAAATCTGATACAAATTTATTTCTCACAACAAATTGTTTAAAAATAAATAAATAAATCGAATTGCCCTAAGACTTTAGTAGGTTTTGCTGTACAATCAGTATATTTTGATATGAAAATCATATTTTTTGTATGTCAAAAATCTTTTTTTGACGTATTTGAAGAAAAAATAATAAACACTAATTGACACTTCTTTCAATATTTCAGAGCGTGCACGCCTACTAGCTGTTGGAGAATGGGAGTCAGGGTTATGGATCCAGGCGCTCCCATCGCCCAACATCGGTACAATGTTGGACGACACAACCTTCCGCATTACCACTTGCCTTCGGCTGGGTACACCTTGTGTATCCCCGCATCATTGCACCTGTGGAGTAGCCGTCGATAATCTGGGACACCATGGCCTTTCTTGTAGCAGAAGCGCAGGTCGTATACCTCGGCACGCTATTCTAAACGACATAATTCGTAGGGCTCTTTCCACCGCAGGTCTTCCGGCCGTACGTGAACCAAATGGTTTAGCACGAAGCGATGGAAAGAGACCGGACGGTATGTCGTTGCTACCGTGGAAGATGGGAAGGCCTTTGGTGTGGGACGCTACATGCGTTGAAACCTTAGCACCTTCACACCTTCCAAGCACTTCCGGATGTGCCGGCGCTGCTGCTGCATCGGCTGAAGGCCTTAAACGGCGTAAATATACTAACCTAGCAGGTGATTACATATTTGAACCGTTTGGGGTTGAGACACTGGGGTCATGGGGTCCGAGTGCTCGCCGCCTTTATAGAGACATTGCTAAACGCCTAATCAATGCTTCTCAGGACCAGAAGGCTGGCTATTTTCTGGCCCAAAGAATAAGTATCGCCATCCAACGTGGCAACACAGCCAGCATTCTGGGAACCTTCCCTGTCGGCAATGACGCGGAGGATTTTTTAAACGATATTTTGTAATGTAAATATTTTTAGTCTATAATTATGTATATTTTGTATATTGTAATTCTTATTGTATACACTATTGATGTCTATTTTTAAATTATTTTCTAGTACTAGTATTGTTAAACAATTGGTTTGTTTGCACTAAAAAAAATATATGCTGTAAAAAAAGTTTATGACTGATGCTTATAAATTGAAGGGCGTTAAGATTTTTGCTGTGCATTTAAATTTATATAAGATTCCCACTTAGATCTAAACCCAAGTAAACCTCTACTCCAAACGGTGCACCTTTGCATTAATGGGTATGAATTGGGACGATATAACTCACCACCCCGTTTGTCATAAATCTGGTATACGTTGAACACTCTCTCGTAACATTTCAGAAGGAAGTAGTTGAGGACTGGTTCGGTCCTCTTTGCGTCCCATTTGTTCTTTACTGTGATGAAGGGGAGATCAGTGACCTTGTCGTTGTGCTCGATAAAACAATGGTCCATCCAGTCACCTGCACACCCTTGCCATTTGCACTCACCTGAAAAACAAATTGTTGAGCTAAACGCACTTTCTTTCACGTAATAAAAACCACATTTATCTTAATTTCTGTTCATTTGAAGTGATTTTTTTTTTCATTTTTCAGGATAATTATATGGTAATATTGTCATTTTCTGATTAAGAAAGACACAAGAAGGAAAGACACAACATCGAACGAAAATAAAACATAACAAAGTCATGTTACCAATTAATTCTGTTAAGAAACCGACCCGGACTTTAAACCGACAAGTTCTGTAAACAACAATGTTACTACTAAGATAAGGAGCTCACCATAAACTCTGCTCATAAAGCAATTAATGATACGGAACTGGCAGTGTGCATGATGAGCGTCTAGTTGCGTCAATATTGCATGCTTTGGGCAGCCCTTGTTTGTGCAGGGAAATAGCACCTTGTTTGCCAATGACTCCATGGCCACGGGGCGAATGAGTGAAAACTCTTTCTGAAAATATATTAATTAACGATAAGAATTAAAAATTAAAAAATTAAATTAAATTAAAAATTCGTTAAGTCACAGATGTCAGTCTGCCAGCATTTCTGTCGTCGGTCCATAGCACCGAAGAATTAGTCAGGAAAATTTTGTCAAATACACTGATTGATTCCGAGTTTCGATGTAAGATATGCTTGAGGATAAGAATAAATGCTTGGAGGATGTCTTGCCCCGACACTGACCTGCCCTCACGCCTAGGCTCACAGCGACTGTGGGATTTGCCGCTCTGTAAATTGAGAATTAATACACTAATTGACACTTCTGTCAATATTTCAGAACGTGCACGCCTACTAGCTGTTGGAGAATGGGAGTTAGGGTTATAGATCCAGGCGCTCCCATCGCCCAACATCGGTACAATGTTGGACGACACAACCTTCCGCATTGCCACTTGCCTTCGGCTGGGTACACCTTGTATATCCCCGCATCATTGCACCTGTGGAGTAGCCGTCGATAATCTGGGACACCATGGTCTTTCTTGTAGCAGAAGCGCAGGTCGTATACCTCGGCACGCTATTCTAAACGACATAATTCGTAGAGCTATTTCCACCGCAGGTCTTCCGGCCGTACGTGAACCAAATGGTTTAGCAAGAAGCGATGGAAAGAGACCGGATGGTATGTCGTTGCTACCGTGGAAGATGGGAAGGCCTTTGGTGTGGGACGCTACATGCGTTGACAACTTAGCACCTTCACACCTTCCAAGCACATCCGGATGTACCGGCGCTGCTGCTGCATCGGCTGAAGACCTCAAACGGCGTAAATATGCTAACTTAGCAGGTGATTACATATTTGAGCCGTTTGGGGTTGAGACACTGGGGTCATGGGGTCCGAGTGCTCGCCGCCTTTATAGAGACATTGCTAAACGCCTAATCAATGCTTCTCAGGACCAGAAGGCTGGCTATTTTCTGGCCCAAAGAATACCTAAGTATCGCCTTCCAACGTGGCAACACAGCCAGCATTCTGGGAACCTTCCCAGTCGGCAATGTCGCGGAGGATTTTTTAAACGATATTTTGTAATGTTTAATGTTTTTTTAATGTTTTTAATGTTTTTTAGTATATAATTTTGTATATTTTGTACATTTTAATTCTGAAAATAAAATTCTAAATGTTTGTGACGTCGATCGAGCGCGCGGGGCGTGTCAACATCCCCGCTTCTCAGCGACCTACTATTTAAGCGAAGGTCACACGCCATTCGTTCTTCTTACGGACTACAACATCTACAGGTGAAGTACTCTCTTCTCTTACTGAGTACACGCCCGTGATCTGAGACCTGTAGCCTATATTGATATAGAACTAATATTGTATCGCTTCTAATCACCCACGACCTCTAGCCGGGGTAAAGTATGTTTGTAACTAGCTATCTCGGAAATTACATGTATTAAATTATCACAAGTGTTCTTATTTATTATAAGAAGCGTACGGGCGTGCGCAGCGAGGATTTAACATCGTAAATAAATGGCTTCAATACAATTTACTTACATTAAACGCAGATAAAACCAAATATATTTCATTCTCGATGCGCAAGAGACCGAATACAACCCAGCCCAACCCCTCACTGTACGCTCACTATTGTAGGGAACCTGATAATAAAGATAACACGTGCACTTGCCCAGTTATAGCCATAACAGATACTATAAAATACCTGGGTATTATAATAGATGAGACGCTTTCGTTTAAAAAACATAGCGAAGCACTAATTAAGCGAATGCGCAAGCTGATATTTGTCTTCAAAAAAAT
Organism: Nudaria mundana; assembly: GCA_963556515.1. Classification (NCBI taxonomy): domain Eukaryota; kingdom Metazoa; phylum Arthropoda; class Insecta; order Lepidoptera; family Erebidae; genus Nudaria; species Nudaria mundana. Next base: position 8,469,989 of record OY748304.1, on the reverse strand, counting down.
AAGATATATAGGGGACTCAAAGGTGATTAAACAAGTCTACTATGCACTTTGTCAATCAATAATAACATATTGCATAACGTCATGGGGAGGAGCAGGCAAGACCTTGCTTTTACCCATCGAGCGAGCTCAGAGGGCAATCCTTAAGGTATCAACGTTCCGCCCTTTCCTATTTCCCACTAACCTCCTATACAAATCTTGTGAAGTATTAACAGTCCGTCAGCTATTCATACTCAGTACGGTACTAAAACAGCACGCATCACTTCCCTACAGCACTCAAGTTTCCTACAAAAGACGGAAAGATATTGTTTGCACTGAAAGAACTGCGATAAAACGCGAATACACAGGCAAATTTTACTTGTTCTTAGGACCGCTTCTGTACAATAGGATAAACGCTACAGCAAATATTTATCCTCTTAATTATTCTCGTTGTAAGCAAGTACTAAAGAATGCCCTTCAAGGGATGTCCTACGATGACACAGACGAGTTAATATCTGTATTAAAATAAATAGTGATAAGTTGAATAATTAAGACATATCTAATATAGTTATCAATATTGAGCCACTTTGGTATTGTACTAGCTCTTATTATATAATATTGTTACGAGCCGGGGTTCTACCGAATTGAAATGCCGGTAAATCTACCTTAAAACACTTTATTTATTACACCACTAATTAACACTTTACTATAAGCTTCACTGAACACTTTTAATCGCACTTGAACTCGCAGGTATAACTCGTATTATCGCTCTGGAAATACTGATCCTCCGCCACCGAAGTGCTCCGCCTTTATAGTGCGGTCATTACTCTAGATTACTCTGGAGTTTTCACGGAAGAAATATCGCGAACATTCCACACCTTCGAGATGCTTCTAGATAACACGTTGCATAGAAGTACCTTGACAGAACATTCCCGAAAGACGTTACGTAGTAGTACTGCGATTTGCTACTAGATGGCGCTGAGTTTGGTAGTCTTATTACTCGCTACGAGATGGCGTTACACTGCCCCCTCCTAAGACATGCTCGTCCCGAGCATTGTCATGCCCATAATATCGCGCCAATCGATCCACATGAACTATCTTTGGCGCACTTCTTGGACTCTTCCGTATTCGGTAAGTGACATCGTTAATCTTGGTCACAACTCGGTATGGTCCATCCCATTTAGCTTGCAGCTTAGGAGACTTCCCTTTACTGCGGACTGGGTTATGTAACCACACTAACGAACCTTCATCGAAGCTCTTATTGTTTGTCTTTCGGTCGTAACGGGTCTTCATCTTTTCAGACATTTGTTGACCTGATTGTCTGACATGCTCATAAATGTCATTCATCCTGCTGCGCAAGTCATTCGCATAATCGGTGATATTGCGTGGAGCGTCAGGTGGTATACCGGTTATTAAGTCGGCAGGCAACCGTAATTCTCTTCCAAAGTTCGCATAAGCTGGTGTCACTGACGTGCTTTCGTGAACCGCACTTCGGTAAGACAAAAGAAACGGTTGGATGTGCTTGTCCCAATCTTTTTGCCTGCTTTCCACAACTTTTGCCAGATATCTCTCCAATGTCTGATTAAATCGCTCCACCATTCCATCTGACTGCGGGTGGTAAGAGGTCGTTCTGGTTTTGTGAGTACCCATGACCCGACACATTTCCTGGAACACCTGAGATTCAAAATTTCTTCCTTGATCGCTATGGATTTCTAGAGGCACCCCGAAACGACAGAAGACTTCGTGAACTAATTTATCTGCGACCGTAGTAGCTTCTTGATTAGGTATAGCGAAGACTTCTGGCCACTTCGTGAAATAATCCATCACAACCATGAAGTACTTGTTTCCGCTTTCACTTTCAGGAAACGGTCCCGCAACATCTAGGGCTATCCTTTCCCATGGTGCCCCAACGTTATACAGTTTCAGTGCACCTCTGCTCCGTGTATGAGGTCCTTTCACAGCAGCACAACTCGTACATTTGCGACACCAGTCCTCAACGTCGTCGCGACAGTGGATCCAGTAAAACCGCTCACGTATCTTCAACAGAGTCCTTTTTACTCCCATATGGCCCCCTGAACATCCATTATGGTAGAGCTGTAGCACATCTGGGACCTTAACTTTAGGGACGACCATTTGCAAATGACAGCTGTCTCCTCGAGCATTTTCCCATTTGCGGCACAAGACTCCATCCTGAATAACTAAACTGTCCCATTGCGCCCAATAACTTTTTGTGATTGAACTCATTGAAGCGACGTCACTCCACATGGGTTTAGGAGCACTTGCTTTAATCCACTCAAATATTGGCTTGATGTCTGCGTCGTCCTGTTGAGCATGTTGTAGGCTTTCTTTCCATTCGTCGCTCAGATCCGTTTTAAGCATCTTCACAGGTATGGCTTCCTTTATCTCCTGTTTGGCACAGTGCTTACAGTCTTCAGGGCAAGGTCTTCTTGACAATGCGTCTGCGTTGCCATGGGATCTCCCACTGCGATGTTCGATTACAAAGTCATATTCCTGTAATAGCTCAATCCATCTGGCGACTTGTCCTTCTGGATTCTTAAATTGTAATAGCCACTTCAATGCAACATGGTCGGTACGTATAAGGAATTTTCGCCCTAGTAAATATTTGCTGAAATGCTGCAATGTCTTCACCACGGCGAGTAATTCTCTCCTCGTGACGCAATAATTCCTTTCAGGTTTCGATAAGGATTTGCTGAAGTAGGCTATAACTACCTCTCGATCACCTTTCCGTTGAGATAACACACCTCCGAGTCCGATATCACTTGCGTCTGTGTCAACTATAAATTCATTTTCCGCATCAGGATAACCCAAAATAGGTGTATTGCACAGACGATTCTTTAGCTCCTGGAATGCGATGCCGCAGCCTCCGTCCCAGCAGAATTGTCGCTTTTCCTCCGTGAGCTTGTGTAAGGGCTTGGCAATATCCGCAAAGTTCTGGACGAATCGCCGGTAGTATGAGCACAAACCCAAAAATGCTCTGACCTGCGTCTTATCCTTTGGAACCGGCCAATCCTTGACGGCGATGATTTTCTCTGGATCCGTGCGGATACCATCTTCAGACGCTACGTAGCCTAGGAAGCTTACTTGCCGTTTGAGGAATGAGCACTTCTTCGGGCTGAGCTTCAGGTTCGCGCTTCGGATCTTTACAAGCACGCGTTCCAGGTTTTGAAGATGCTCTTCTAACGTACGGCCCACGATGATAATGTCATCTAGATAGACAAGACAGGCGTCCCCAGTCAATCCGGCGAGTACAATTTCCATTAATCTTTCAAAAGTAGCCGGGGCGTTGCATATACCAAATGGCATAACTTTAAACTGCCACAAACCCTTTCCTGTGGAAAATGCAGTCTTCTCTTTATCCTTCGGATCGATTTCAACTTGCCAGTAGCCACTTTTCAGGTCTAGCGTGCTAAACCACTTCACCCCTGTCAGCATGTCCAACGTGTCATCGATCCTTGGTAAAGGGTAGCTGTCCTTTTTCGTAACGTCGTTCAGACGACGATAGTCGACACAAAACCGCATACTGCCATCTTTCTTCCTCACCAGCACTACAGGTGAGCACCATGGACTTGACGATGGTTCTATCACACCATCTTTTACCATTCCTTCAATCATGGTCTCAACTTCCTTTTCTCGTGCTACTGGCAGTCTCCTTGGTCGCTGACGGATGGGTGCCTCATTTCCTGTATTGATTTTATGCTGAACCAATCCAGTCTTCCCAATGTCAGCATCACTCGAAGAGAAAATATCGGCGTACTTGAGTAACATCTTCTTAGCCTTGTCCATTTCATTCTTCGTTAAGATGTTACGACAGTCTTCTAAAAGTGTCAACACGTTGTTTCTAGCGTCCTTGTTGACGATGTTCCCAGTACTCAACTCTTGGCATCGGCGCATCCAATCTACTTCTTCGCAAGTGCCAATCAATGTGCTCTTTTCTATCACGTGTTCCTTGTCACTAAGGTTCAGCACACGTACCACTGAGGCTTCATTGGCTCTTACCAGAGTTCGGGCCATTTTCCATGGAAGTTCATTGTATATCCCTTCTATGAGTACACATCGATGTGTTCGCCCAGAATTCTGAGGGAGACTAACTGGTACAGTCGTTTCTGATCTGGCAGGAAGCACGACCTTCTTCAAGCTGTACACTTTTCCTGATAACGCTCCTTCCATGAAAAGTTCCTCTTGACCACATTTCATCGCTCCTTGCTTGACGTCGATCTCACAAGAGTTCTTCCTCATAAAGTCTAAGCCCAGTATGCAGTCGTCCATTATGTCAGCCACGATGACATTATGCAGGTAAATTCCATTGCCCAACTTTAACTGCATCTCTTTCTCTCCTCGGACGGGTATGCGCTGACCCGTGGCCGTTACCAAGTTGATGCGGTCACGGTTTGCAGAGTCCCCAAGGAACCGATTTGCAAGTCGGGAACTGACAACCGTGCGAGATGCTCCAGTATCTATTGTCAGCTTGCATGGTGTTCCATTTACCTCGCCCTTGATGATCAGGCTGTTCCCATCCTGGGTTTGTGAGATCGAAACCCTTGGGGCTCTTCCAACATCAGCCAGCACCCGCCCCGCAGTCCTGGCATTTATTCGTTTCCCTGCTGTTGCTGGGCGGTGACGTTAGCCACCTTATCCTCTTGGGAACGACTTTCTTCTCTTTCAGCAGTCCGATTTGGGCAACTGGATCGAAGGTGGCCCCTCTCACCACATGTGTAGCACCTAGGGCTATACCTCGTGAAACGGTCGCGAGCCGGTGATGCTACAACTTCCCTGACGCGGTGAGATCGATGATCTTTCCGTACGGCTTCGACCTCCAAAGCATGAGCCAAGGCGTCTTTGAGAGTCTCATGGTGCCCGAGCCTCACAGCAGCCCTGACTTCCAGGTCGTGGATGCCGTCGATGAATGCTTGCACCAGATTCCCATTGATGAGCGCAGGTACCGACTGGTATGCTTTCCGTACCAGCTTCTGTACTTCCAGGGCCCATGGTTGCAAGTTTTCGCCAGTGCGCTGGACACGATCCTTCAGCTGCGCACGATACACGTGTTCCAGGTGAGCGTCACCGTATCTGGCTTCCAAGGCTTCTAGTAGCTGCTCGTAGGAGACATCGTCTCCGAGAGCTTCTAGGATGGTTAACGCCTTGTCTCGCAGACCCAATGTAAGCGCAGTCATGGCCTGGGCTTTGCTCCACCCGTTTGCCTTCTTAACGGCCTCAAACTGCTTTTTATAGGCCGACCATGATGATGTCCCATCGAATGGAGGTACTTTAAATCCACGTGCTGAAGGCACAGCAGGTAAGGAAGTCGCATTCCCATCTCCAGCTTTCAGATTTCCCAGCTCTTTCCTCACATATTCTGTAATCTGGTTTTTTACATCTTCTATCCGTGTTTCGGCTTCCGTGATGCGGTTCTCAACATGATGAACTTGATCCTTCATCACATTCATCTCCTTGCCAAAAGTCGCTCGAAGATCTTTCATGAGGAGCATCTGTTCCTCCTGGCGGCGTGTCTGTTCCTCCTGGCGGCGTGCCTGCTCCTCCTTGTCACGCAGCAGCTGTTCTTCCAATCGGCGGGCCTGCTCCTCCTGGCGGCATGCCTGCTCCTCCTGGCGGCGTGCCTGCTCCTCCTGGCGGCGTGCCTGCTCCTCCTGGCGGCGTGCCTGCTCCTCCTTGTCACGCAGCAGCTGTTCTTCCAACCGGCGGGTCTGCTCTTCCTGGTGGCGGGCCTGCTCCTCCTTGTCACGCAGCAGCTGTTCTTCCAACCGGCGGGCCTGCTCTTCCTGGCGGCGGGCTTGCTCCTGTAGCATCGCCATCAGCGCAGCAAAGTCTGGAGGTGCTGGCGCTGGAGATACCGTGGACGGGCCAGCTTCCACCGTTGGCTGCTGCTGACCACCCATCCTCTCCGGCGTATTACCTCCGAAGCGCCTGCTGTCCAACTCCTGCTGACGCTGACCCCTGGTATGGACGCCCTCTGTGTCTTCTTTTGGTAACACCGGCATTGTTCAAATCCCACTTCTGACACCAATTGTTACGAGCCGGGGTTCTACCGAATTGAAATGCCGGTAAATCTACCTTAAAACACTTTATTTATTACACCACTAATTAACACTTTACTATAAGCTTTACTGAACACTTTTAATCGCACTTGAACTCGCAGGTATAACTCGTATTATCGCTCTGGAAATACTGATCCTCCGCCACCGAAGTGCTCCGCCTTTATAGTGCGGTCATTACTCTAGATTACTCTGGAGTTTTCACGGAAGAAATATCGCGAACATTCCACACCTTCGAGATGCTTCTAGATAACACGTTGCATAGAAGTACCTTGACAGAACATTCCCGAAAGACGTTACGTAGTAGTACTGCGATTTGCTACTAGATGGCGCTGAGTTTGGTAGTCTTATTACTCGCTACGAGATGGCGTTACAATATTATGTTACGTAATTGTTTTTGTGTAATGTTATATAATTTACTTAGCTGCAATTGGCGCCTGAAATACAGGACTACCTAGTTCAGGTGCAAATTACGTTTATAAGACTACCTATTTATAAAACATCTAGAAACATATAAATGTAAATAGGTATTATTATACCTACATACTTAAGCTACTAATGCACTAACTATGATGTAATAGCGCACAATTAAAATTAAGATTCTATGTAAAATTTTATTGTACAATTATTATTACGAAATAAATTTATTATTATTATTCGGATACATTTTTAATCTCAGCTTTTATGCTGGTGATAACTGCATTTACGGGCATCAACCAAGTAAATGCAGCGTGTAGTGTGTTTTAAGATGTAGGTGTTGTGTATGGTGTTGAGGTTTCTGTTTCATCTAGTTGCATAAACTTTCTAACTATTCTACATGTATTTAAGATGGCTGCTTTTTGGAGAGTAATGTATATTGTTTCTTTTAGGTCTATTAATTTAATACTATGGTGGAGATGCTTGGGAATTATACCTGTTTTAGAAAGGACTATAGGCACGACATACACTTTGTCTTGCCTCCATATTCTAGTTACTTCTTCTTTGAGTTCTGCATATTTAGTTATTTTTTCAGTAATAGTTTTTTGTATGTTATGTGTATTGGGGACTGCAATATCTATCAGGTATGTGGTTTTATTTATTTTATCTTGTAGTGTTATATCCGGTCTATTGTAGTGTATAGTTCTGTCGGTGAGTATAGCACGATCGTAATATAATTTATGGGTTGCGTTTTCTAATATTGTTTGTGGTGTGTATTTGTAGTAGGGAGTGCCTGAGTCTTGTAAGAGTTTGTGTTTGAGAGCTAGTTTTTGGTGTATTATGTTAGCGATTTGGTTGTGTCTATGTGTGTAATCTGTCTGCGTGAGTGTGGTACATGCGCCGGTTATGTGCTGTATGGTTTCTGGCTGATTGTGACATTTGCGACATTTATCATTAGTCATAGATGGGTCTTTAATTATGTATTTTCTGTAATTTTTCGTGTTTATTATTTGATCCTGTATAGCTATTATAAAACCTTCCGTTTCGGGGAATAAACTACCTATTTGTAACCATTTATTTGATGCTACTGGATCTATGTGGGTTTGTTCCAAATCATGAGGATGCCTTCCATGAAGTGTTTTCCTTTTCCAGTTGTCAATTTTCTGTGTTTGAGGGTTATAACTGTCAGAGTTCTGTGTGGTAGAATGAGACGTTAAATTTAGTGGTGTATAGTTATGATCGTTTTGAGTGATAGCTTTGTGTAAATTACTTGTGTTAGATTTTGTATGAAAGAATGTTTTAAGGTTGTGTATTTGTTTTTGCCAAAGATGATGTATGTCTATTAAACCCCTGCCTCCATTGTGCCTTTTGATAGTGAGTCTCTCTATTGCCGATTTAGGATGTAGGTTATTATGTTTTGTTAATGTAGTGCGTGTAGTTCGTTCTATTTGTTCTATATCAGTTTTGGACCATTTGATGATGCCGAAAGAGTACGTTAGAATTGGTATGGCATATGTGTTTAATGCTTTTATGAGGTATTTGCCAGTAAGTTGTGTTTTACAAATGGCATTTACTCTCCTTTGGTATTCTTTGTTTAGTGTTTCTTTAGTTGTAGTGTGGTCTAGTCCTCTTAATTGTTTGTAGCCAAGATATTTGTAGACTTCGTTTGGCTCCATTGCTGATATAGTAATATTGTCATCTACTTCATAGTCGCCCGGCCGAATTTTACCTTTTAAAATATGTATCGTTTTGCATTTATCTAACCCGAACTCCATGTTTATGTCTTTACTAAATTGAGTGGTAGCTTCTATTAATTTTTTCATTTCTTTATCTGTTTTAGAGTAGAGTTTTATATCATCCATGTATATTAAGTGTGAGATAACTGTTTCGTCTGTCCCGCTTTTAAAATTGTATCCGGCCTGGCAGCTATGAAGCAAATGTGATAGAGGGTTCATTGCATTTTTTTTGTTTTGGTTGTTATCATTAAGAGTACCTATTTCGTTCTCTAGTATTAGTGTGGTGTATTCAGTTTGTGTAGATGTGTGCGAAGTTTGTGTTACTATGTGCGAGGGCTGTGTGAGTTGTTGTGAGAAAGAGGTGTGTGATTGTGCTTGTGGTGGAGTATGCCGATCTGCTTGGTTGTCATGACGTGTGAGAGGTTCTAAATTTTCTAAATTTTCTTGGATCTGTATTCTAGTTTCTTCTTTTAATCGGTTCAGTATTTCTTCGGATAGTAGTTTATTTCTAATTATAGTTCTTCTTTGGTCGGAAATGCGTTGTTCAGTAACTTTAATATCTGGGTATTGTCTTGAGAAATGATCATGTAGTTGTTTTCTGTATGTGGTCAGGTCTGTTTCTAATTTTGTGATGTAGTAGTAAGTACGCATGATAAATATGTTAGCATCTTTACTCCATCTCTTGCGTACTCGGGGTTTTCCAGCTTTAGTGGACGCAGGTAAGAAGGTATTTACCTCCTGCGCAACATTTAAAGTTGGGGTTAGTGCTTCTCGAGAATTTTCATCCACAGAAGACACAGGTGTTGGGTTATATGAAATAGTAGATGGACTGAAAGGTTCTACTATTGAAAGTGATGAAGTTAAACTTATGTTATCTAAATTGTCTGTGTGATTTGTGTTGTGTTGGTTGGCTGTAGTATTTTTGTCGGAGGGAGCCCGCCTATTCAACTCCTGTCCGCTGACGGTTCGCATGCTGTGACACCCAGCGTCAGCTCCAGGTGTGCCCCGGCGATCACCCCCGGGAAGCGGTCCTATACGTTTACTTCTTAGATTCATCTCCATAAATGGGTTCCCAGAGCCATGTTAGCCGCGCCAGTAACATGAATATCGCGTGTCCGCCCCCCACGTGAGTCAGGTGTTCGACTCGGACGTACGGTTGGATTATAGGGGGCTTATTATTATTATTATTATTATTATTATTTATCACTGCTCTGATAAGCAGTGAATCAACGTTACAGTGGCGCCCGAACAAAGGTTTTACAGGCTACAGGTCATACAGTCAAGGACGTGTGCAATCTATAATGTTTTTCTGTGAAATTGTGTGAACTCGTGTAAAAGGGTATGTACTACTTTATAAAATTTAAGTGCTAATTCTATGTATCTAAATAATAACTATATCACTAATCTCTAAATGATTACTTTATCTTTGTAAGTACGACGCTCACGTGGCAAGCAAATGCTATGGCGCGCGGCCATTATCTACGAATCTAACCTACATGTCGCAAGGTGACCTTGTACTATAACCCTTTTAGACGAGAAATCAATTCCATTTTTCTTTTTCCTATATATATTTTTTGTGTACTTCGTATCTGCTCAACCGATAACCATGGCCTACGCAATCTCATTTGAGCATCTCATCAAACCAGAACTAACATATGAGGTACTAATCAGAGATGGCTCGCCTGGCGAAACGGTTGAGGAATTACGCAATCAATTAGCTAAACTCTCTAAAATATCCCCAGAAGACATTTTATCTTCTAAATATACTCCGGAGATCGATATAACTGAATCTCGTAATTCATTATTTAGAATAAATAATAATATCATTTCTCTAAAATCCAAATTTGATATAAATCTTTATAATAAAACTGAATCAATTATTCAACACGTGTTTCATAGACTATCTAGAATTGATATATCTACCGCAACTACTACCGCAAAATCAATTAGGCCGTCTGGGAGGCTTATCATTTGGCCCACGCGGATTTGAACGCATTAAAGTCTTCATGCGCTCACGGACCGGTTTGTGTTGACTCATTAGTACTGCTATACGAACGTAAGTTGTTTGCAGATCTGGGTAGATTCAAATATAATGGTAGAACTTGCGTACGCGCATTTTTACAAAAAATAAACGAATTTATGGCTTCTAGAGGTATTCCTAGGGACAAAGTACTATGCTTTGCTTTCGAGATATATTCAGATGATGCCTTACATTGGTATCGAACTGTCAGGAATAGTATACAATTATGGGAAGACCTTTGCCAATATCTAAAGCGTGATTTTAGTCCACATAACTATAACTATAAATTAATGTCGGAAATTAGATTGCGAACTCAGGGGATAAATGAGAACATAACTATATATTTTACTAAAATGCAGGGATTATTTTCTCGGTTAGATACTCCTATTAACGAACCCGAAAAGCTAGAAATATTACTAAACAATATTAGGCCATGTTACTTACATGCACTTTTAACTACCAATATAAACGACATTCCTACATTACTTACAGTGTGTAGAAGGTTCGAAAAATACCATAGCCGTAGTAGACAATTTCTGGAACCACCAATGCCCTCAGCTGATACATTGGCTCCTGATCTAGCATATAACGACTATTCTATCCCCAATGTAAATAAAAATTCCCCAAATAATAATTTCTATAAAAATTATTAGCCATGTTTTACTAAATCTGATGCTAGTCATATGCCAGCTAAATCAAAATATATAAGTGATAAAATTCTCAATAGTGCAGACAAAGTTAAATCTACTTGGAAAATTATAATCGCGGAAAGAGGTCAACAAAAATTAAATGATAATAATTTTAAAATTAATATAAATGGTAAAATAACTACATCAGACTTCGAGGTCGCTAACGAATTTGAAAATTTTTTCTCCCGAATTCCTGGGTTTTTGACAAAAACCCTAGGCTCTTCAACCCCCATTGCAGAATCTTTGTTAAAAGCAAACGTTCCTTGTTGTAACGTTATATTTAAATTCAGTAAAGTTAACATAAACACTATCTTAAAAACTTTGAAATCTTTAAATATCAAGAAAACAGCTGACCTCTGGGGCATCTCTGTGTATTTAGTAAATTCTTTTATTGAAATGGTTGCTCCTGAACTAGTAATAATATTTAATAATTGTGTTGATAGTGGTGTGTTCCCTGATTTAATGAAATCTAGTAAATTAATTACCCTGTTTAAATCGGATAGTACTTCAGATCCATCCAATTTCCGTCCCATTTCTGTACTACCTACATTTAGTAAAATTTTTGAAGAAAATATTCTTAATCAAATGCAAAATCACTTTAACTTTAATAGACTATTACATACAAAACAATTCGGTTTCACTCGTGGTCGGTCCACCACTGATGCCGGAATTAAATTATTAGAGTGTATATACAGGGCCTGGGATGAGTCATATGATGCTTATGGTGTATTCTGTGACTTATCTAAGGCCTTCGATTGCGTTCAGCACCAGATTTTAATTAAGAAACTTGATCATTACGGAATCCGGGGGACGGCCTTGAATTTCGTCAATTCTTACTTAAGTGATAGGGTCCAGAAAGTAGTGATCAATGGTAAACAGTCACCTGGTTCTCCTGTAGCAATGGGGGTACCACAGGGTTCAATTTTGGGACCTTTCTTTTTCTAGTATATATTAATGATCTCCCTCACCTCATAAGAGACGACCACGAGGTAGTTTTGTTTGCTGATGACACTTCTTTAATATTTAAAGTTAAACGTGGACAGCGCGAACTTGACGATGTAAACATTGCCCTCTCTAGGATAGTCCACTGGTTTTGTGCTAATAATTTATTATTAAATGAAAATAAAACTAAATGTGTAAGATTCACCTTACCTAATGTAAGACTTGTTAAAACCAGTGTTAAGGTTAGGGATGATATAATAGAATTGGTCGATAACACTGTCTTTCTGGGCATAACGTTAGACTCCAAATTGCAATGGGGGCCTCATATCGGAAAAATCTCGGCCAGGCTTAGTTCAGCAGCCTGTGCTGTCAAAAAGATCCGACAACTTACAGACATTAAAACGGCGCGTCTTGTCTACTTCAGCTACTTCCACAGTATCATGACATATGGCATACTACTGTGGGGTAACGCTGCCGATATTGAATGCATCTTTGTGTTGCAGAAGAGGGCTGTCCGGACTATCTATGGAATAGGGTCTCGGGAGTCATTAAGAGATAAGTTTAAGCATATTAACATCCTTACAGTGTATTCACAGTATATTTATGAAATTGTTTTTGTATACCCACAAGAACAAAAGTAAATTTGTGAAAAATAGTGATAATCATAATCTAAACTTAAGAAATAAGAATAAACTGGCTGTTCCTAAATTTAGGCTTCATAAAGTGAGTAATTCTTTTGCGGGGAACTTTATTCGAATGTATAATACATTGCCAACCGAAATAGCAAATTTATCTGTCAATAAATTTAAAAAACTAATAAAAAGTAAATTGTGCCATAAAGCTTATTATAGTATTAATGATTTCTTAGATGACAAGGCTGCCTGGTTGTAACACGAATTGCTCCTTTCTAAATCTGTATTAGATTTAAGATGAAATATTTTGAAAAAAGCCGAACTGAGTTTCTTGAGGGCTCTTCTCAGTCTCGTTGCATTTTGGAACCCTCGGTAGAGTCACACCAATTTTTGACGAATCTAAATAATATTCTAAAAATTTCAAAGATAATAAACGTTATTTTATTTTATTTTATTTTATTATGGTAAACGCAATCAACATCTCTAATAATTTTAAACAGTACTGTCCTAGATGCAGAACCGACACTCACTTTTTATATGGTTGCAATCAACCACGCTTTCTAATTTGTTTTGAATGTGGACTGAAAGGATATCGTTATACCGACTGTCCTACTTGTAAACCTAATGAACGAATGAAACCTAAAAAACAAATAAAAATAAAAAATAAAACCCAACAACAAACGGTAACTACAATTATGAGTACTTTCATTCAAAATGGTAACCGTTTATGGGACACTTTTATACCTAAAATATAACTAACTATGAATTTCACTGTAAATGAAACTATTTTTTTTTTTTTCTCTCTTTCGTTGCTTATTTCTGAACGTAAACTAATATTATGGTGGTTCACACCATATTAATTCTGACCCTGATATGATCCATGAGCCACGCATTAGCTATGTCGAGTTATAGGGCTATTTATCTTCTATCTCTGAGAAGATACAGTCAGCGTTTACTAGCGGCTCACCTACGAAATGCTAATTTCTATAATTTAAAGCGTACTTTCTACCTAGGTGACAAAGATAAATGCTTTAGTGAGAAACTTCACCAAAAATTTTTTTTTTAGAGGGTAAAATCACTACTGTTCTATAAACTCTCGTATATGTCTAACAAACCACTAGGCGAGTGGCATATTAAAGATTTAAAATTGATTATATTATTATTGATTATATTATAGATTATATATTCAGTAAAATCATACGAAATCTACCTCTGACTCACGAAACCACAAATCGTTGCAAATAACTTCGTTCATTCGCTACGAATGTCAGAACCGGTTCGAATCAACACTACGTCGGTTATAGTAACTGCTCAAATCACGTCGATAGATAAGAACTGTATGTAGCTACTCGCTAACATTCTTTACGAGTTGTATGAATATCGCCAATGCAAACCGATCCGTGACTCATTCAAATTTTTTTTCTTGTCGCACATACTTGCCTATATCCTAAGTCTTTTATACCTTTTATGTACACCCTTTCAACTGTTTCAGGGAATTGGTGGGCTGCTGAGGTGTCCTCATGCAGTGCCGAGAAGATGCTGACACTGGGGGGATCTAGGAGAAGAATTTCCCCCAGCGAAAATTCTTCCCTGAAAAGGGGGGTGTGTGACGTCGATCGAGCGCACGGGGCGTGTCAACATCCCCGCTTCTCAGCGACCTACTATTTAAGCGAAGGTCACACGCCATTCGTTCTTCTTACGGACTACAACATCTACAGGTGAAGTACTCTCTTCTCTTACTGAGTACACTCCCGTGATCTGAGACCTGTAGTCTATATTGATATAGAACTAATATTGTATCGCTTCTAATCACCCACGACCCCTAGCCGGGGTAAAGTATGTTTGTAACGAGCTATCTCGGAAATTACATGTATTAAATTATCACAAGTGTTCTTATTTATCACTGCTCTGATAAGCAGTGAATCAACGTTACATGTTTTCAAAGAGATACGCACTTATTTTGCCAGAAAGTTACTTTATCACCGAGTAACATAATTAGTTTAAGTTTAACGCAATAATAATTACTACTGTAACACTTGTATTTTTTTAGTAGGTAGGACTGAGACTACTAGTATGTTACAATAATTTATTAGTATTAGATCTCAGGGTAGACGTAGGTTCGACTCGCAATCGTATTACTCAGGTAATTGACGTATATTGATAAAGAATGCCACTGCCCTGACCTGCGTGCGCGCCTACCCGCGCAGCACCTAGAAGGAAGCCACCACATACACTACCAGCACCTGCCGACCAGCGGACATCAGGCCGAGGCCATTCGTCAAATACCTGAGTACTACCCTGAGATCTAATACTAATAAATTATTGTAACCTACTAGCAGTGTCATTTCTGTCTACTACCTAAAAAAGCTTTTTGTTACACTACCCATACCACCTTATTATCTACAAACGGCCCTGGTTTCCCAGAGTGGTAAATTTTGAGTTTATTATTAATAAATACAAATCTCTCCTCTTTGTAATATTAGTGCAGAATTATGTTGTCAGCCCTTGCTGTCTCACTGCTGGACAAAGGTCTCCCCAACTCCTTCCAACGTGCTCTATTTTGAGCCACCTTAAGCTAGTTTTCGTGGTAGACATCTATGTCTTGTAGATTAACAGAGAGTAAAGTTAGTGCTATTTATTTGGGAATTTTGGATACCATAAATGAATACTGTCTCTACCGTCAGCCAACAGGGTTTATTGTACTCGTATTTATGTGAGTAAAAACTTTTGAGAATATCTTAAACAGAACTCTTTTCTTAAAAACTGTATCCCTATCTCGAAATATTCATCATCGTTTTACAGCAAGGCTTATTAAGTTATTTTGTACCAAATAAATCATCATCTATCACGTTATTATATTTTATTAACGAAACCATAACAAATTTTCAACTTAATCAACAATTCAACAACACGTTTTTCCATTACCTGTTTACAAACTTCAAAGCCGAAATGTACTTCTACATAGAAAGTTATAAGTCTGTAAACATTTCACTGAGTTGAAAAGAAACTTAGGTGGTCTGTATAACGCAATTTAATAATGTTTTACGTATTACTTACATTTATCACGTTTTTGATTTACTTTGACAACAGTATTTGGTATTCAACACCGACTACAAATTTAATATGATATGTGACACACTGGAGCTAAGATATCAAAGGGTATGTTGTGTTTTTATTATTAATAATATTATGTATGTAAATCTGGAAAGCGTTATCATACGCGTTAACATTGACTAAAGTTACGTGCTTGGAATTCTTAAGTGTCCCAGCTTTGTTAAAATCTAAAACAGATATGTAAGCTAGAATAGAATAGAATTCTGACAGTAGTTAAGGATGTTATTACCAAAAATCGGATCGGATAGTTTCAATGCCATCTTAAAAGGATATGCATTATGTACAATTGGATTCTATAGAATACGCTCAATTCAGAAGTGTGATACGTATCTACAAGAGCCCATCGAAAAGGATTCACACATATCAGTGAAGCACACCAGTTCAGTGTGTTCAGTGTCTCCGGCACAGCAGTTATTTCTCAGTGCAACATATTCTTTCATACATTTTCTATAAACGCGTCCCTAATGTCGGTGTCGAATACGACAGTCATCACTGACACACTGACGTGTCAGTGATGACACATTCATAAAAAAATATGAAAGAATATTTTACACTGATACTGAACTGTGTCGGACGGAACTAAGGCTTCACTGATATGTCTGAATCGATTTTAAGAGTGTAATGGAGAAATTCTTGATGATTATTCAGAAATAAGAATAGGTACCTGGCATACATGACACTGGAAGCTCTTCTCAAAACAGCGGCCACACATGCTATGCCCATCCACGCAAAGGTGGATGGGTGGACGCATGTAGCTATTACATTTGGCACAAGTCAATTCTTTGATTAGACTCTCGTAGTGATCCGTCTCGAGAAGCGTGTTCAGCACAACTGTAACGAATATACTACTATTTTACTTACTACTAACTTAAGAAAACAATATGGTAAGGGAATGTATGGGCGTCACATAAATGCCATGACCCTTTCGAGGACATTGACGTGATTGTATGGATTTTTATAATGAAAATATCAAAGTATGTTCAAATTTATAAACCTAACAGTTGTAATTACGTGTGTAATTATTTCGTTACTTTTGGTTGATTTTATCGATCTCAATCAGAGTGAAAATGTTCTGATTATGATGAACCAATATTTGTTTTATTTTTAGTATTTTCGGAGACGTAGTGTATTAAACCTTCGTTTGAACTAGAACCTAGAAAAATAGTCCTAATCCACGTTGCATAGTCATTTACATTTTTGAATTCAACGATTTACCCGAGGATATTAACATAACGATCGTCAAAACAATAAGTGGATACCGCAAGATCTCCGGAGAGGCTGCATGTCTCTTAGCAGAGACCCCTCCATGGGACCTGGAAGCGAGAGCCCTTGTGTCATTGTTTAAATGGCTCAAAGAGGCGTTAGAGCGGGACCACATGCCTGCGTCTCAAAAAATCGACGTCCAGCGGTCCCAACTCTGCCAGGATCTCATAGAGACATGGAAGGTGCGACTTGTGCAACAAAAGTGGGGAACCACCGTCATCGCGGCGTGGCGGTGAGACCGATCATGGACGAGTGGCCACACCGGTGGCCAAGGCCGCCGAGCGCTACTGGAAATACCTTCTGGTGCGTACCAGAGACGTCCGCAGCAATGGACATGGGAGAGGCGGAATTCTCGCAGAATTAAAAAAATAAATATTAAAAAAAAGGATATTAACATTGTCATGGTCCAATTTCAGCGGATTATATCGGACGCTGACATAATATCGGGTAACTGGGCCGGTCAAGATAACGAGCTGAAACTGAAAATCACGGGTTTAAAATACACAGTGTTCATTAAATGGTAACGCTTATACCCACATGTTTGTGTATACATATTATTGTGTACTTGTATATGGGAAGTATTATAAATGTTGAAACACGGCCTGATTTTTTCGATGAGGAAGCCACTAACATTGTTTCTAAAAGTTTTTACTTAAGTATTCATAGTCCAGACGGTCTAGGTAACAATAAAGGGTTCTTTAATTTTATATACCTAATGATATACACTGAATCTCATATGATGAAAACCACCACACATCACGAGTTTAAAGTATTTTGATACATTGATCACAGAGCATTATATTTTTACAATAATAATATTATAACTATTATATATGTACAAACATTACAATCACATATTTACCTATTGAAAAAAATATTACGTAACCTACGTTCGTCTGTTGCTAAAATGTAAATAACCTGGCTGTAGAGTAAACCAGACCAAATGCCTTGATATGCTAGACTAATTACATCGCTCGCACGAACAAAACACTTCAGTTGTATTGATCGCATATGAACTGAAGCCAGACGAGGCACCTGCCTACAGCACAGTAATATACGTATAGTTATACACGTAAGGAGAATTGAGTTTTCTTCGATATTTAACGAATTCTAAACTCAGTATTAGAGCAATGTTTTATTAGAACGTTTAGTTACGATTTTGTAATACTTACCACATTTTAGAACTAGAATTGAAATAGTTGCGATCTTAATGTCAAATTTAGTTAAGATTCTGACATAAATTAAGTATATTCTAATACTGTACGTTATAGTTGTAAAAATGGATAAAAGATATCAAATATATATACAATTGAACATAGTTTCCCGTCACTCATTAAATATAAATATACAGTCTAGCAGCAATACACAAAATCTAGCATCTGACATTCTGTATTTATAGCACAAAAGCACGTAAGATAAATATAAATACAGCAGAAGACAATAAAAGATCAAGGTTTTAGAAATAAAGTAAGGTAACTGATAAATACCTTTGGTTTTCATAGAAATACAGCTTACGTATGAAATTAAATACTCATTAAAGTTTTAAACATCCACATGAATGAAACATATAAAATCACTACACAAATTTATAATACTAATGTGTCTATTACTATTCGGAAATTTAAAAAAAGTACGAGACAAACTACACATACAACTAATAATAAAACTAACTTTTCTTTCCCGCTAGTGACGAAGTAGATGACATTCTGAAAATAACACTGGATACCACACACACGTAACTAATACCTACACGTTCAATACAGTTTTACACTTCATAAACACTTTTTGATTCAATAGTTCTGATGCTAAGCGATAACAACATAATCGTTTAGCCATTTTCTTTGATAAGACAAGTGTATCTGAAGCGTGATTGTGGTTACTCGGCTAGATGTTGGCTGTTGGCGACACAGTACAAGTCTATATTTAATGCGGCAAGGTCACTGCTAGGGCCGCATTAGCTAGTAATGCTGACTGACCAACTACATTCGGCTAGTAGCACAATTCTGTCTGTTATATGTTAGTTTAATTTTCTTCTTGTATTATATGTATTGTTGTATGTGTACGTGTTTACACTTCCCTCTTCTCTCTTTACTATTATTTATCTACTCTATACCTCTAAGGTCTGCTGGAAGAAAAGCCATTAGGTACTGGCTTAAGCACGCCTTTGTACATATTGTTATTGTTTGTTTTGTGTTTTTGTAAATCTGTACAATAAAGAATTGAAAAAATAAAAAATTTCTATGCAAATTACACTTGGAAACGACTAGACTTTGATTCACAAATCAATTTTAAAGCTGTTACAATCAGAGTAGCCGCCCTGGGGAATAGGTTGAATTTCACAATGCAGATTATATTTTAGCAGAGATTTTTTGGTATAGGCATTTTTTCAAGGATTGACTGCTGTTTGAGTTTGAAAAGCTAGTATAACAGTCGTGTATCACTGTGAAGTTAGACTGATAAGTCTGTAGTTGAAAAAGGTCCAATAAAATATATCTATCGCAACATAACTTGTAGCGATGCATTCTTTTTTTATTATTCTGAACCCATATACAGCGGGGCCTGTTTATATTAACATTTATTTATTGCTTGCTTTTGGAGAGACTTTTTTTAGAAGTTTTTACAATTACAAACATTCTCTTTGTAAATTAGATACTCATTTGCTAAAAACGGCTTAATCAATGTTACAGTGGGAGAACTATTATTAATTGGCCTGAATCCATTGCTTTGTAGAATGATTGTGATTTAATAATATTTAGACTTTGAGCAACATAGTAAAGCGAATTATTTATCGAAATATTCTATTTCAATTGTATTCACTAAGCAGTTCGTTCTCACATTGACGATCATCGATAATCGATAATCGATACATCGATAAGTATTGATGAAACCGATATTTTATTTGAAATCGTTTATCAGAAATACTGCATTGGATTTACGTAAATGTGTTATCTGAATATTTTTTAATTGTCGTAGATAGTTAATGGAATGGATTACAACTTTTGTTGAGTGAAGAAAAAAAGTTGTTCACAGTAGGTATTAAAATCTTCAAAGATTAAAATATTGTTGACGACTACGCCTTTTTCTTGTCCAAAACCAAACCTCATCTAGGTACTGTATGCGAGTATTGAGTGATTGCTTTAGAAAGGTCAAGTCCAGTCGAAAGCTGCTCAATGAGACTGAAATTAATCTTTCACGTTAATATTTTACTCATCAAAATACCTTTCTTCGTGCCTGGCACCTTTACCGTTTACGAAGACCAACACAATGGAAACTCTAAAAAAGAAATTTGCACCGTTTTTGAGACAGTTATCATTGCTATTTACTCTCCTATGAGTCATAGAGCTATGTAAGCTTAAAAGCTCCCTTCTCAAAGAGGTTAGATAGTAGGTACTAAAATAGCCCTTTCAGAACGACGAAATTTGTTTTTAAATATTAACAATTTATTACTAGGTTTGAAACCTTAGAGGTCAAAAGTATCTGAGAAAAATACTTAAAAAAATCCCCCCTCACCGAAACCTCTGGAGCCCCCCCCGCACTTACGTGCGTTGCAGTTTTCGTTTGTACTAATGCACGTTCGTGCAATGCGACCAACATTGAAAATGAAACTATAATTTCTATATATTTAATGTATTTATTTACTCTTTATATGTTTATCTTAAATATTATATTACTAACACAGCATTTAGAGATCAATAGTAATGTTAACCGACATTGTACTTTGGCTTTTCTTAAACTTATAGTTACGCTTAGACAAAAATATGTAAAAACAACAAAATGAAAATAAAATCACTTGGTAGGGTAAGCTAAGAAACAATTTTGGTTTCTTAGGATATATCGCATTAAGAACAGGTATACATCGCATTTAGAACAACGTATCTTTGTAGTGGACGAGCAGTTTTCGAGCCTACATTTTCGGCCTTTTAACAAATCATCGAAAATAGGTAAATGACCTACTTGATCGAAACGTTTATCAAAATATGGTGGTAGTGCTGGTCGGTACCTCTTGTAAGGTCTTTCGTCAGATGAAGAGGGCTGTTCGTCCTGCACAGCTACATTGGAGACAACTTGAATACTATTCATTAGAGCGTCAGCTAGGTCTACCCTGAACAAGAACAAGTGGCCTGGGTTTATTCTTTACCAAAACACGTAGTTTACATTTGCCTGTGAATGGAATGATCTGCTCATCTATAGAGTAAGTTCCAGGTAACCTTTCAATAGACGCGCAAGCGTTTTTGACAGCATCAAGGACCGGCAGAACTTTCCATAGCGAGTTAGTACTTCCTGTAGGTGCGTCAT
This sequence comes from Nudaria mundana, assembly GCA_963556515.1. Lineage (NCBI taxonomy): Eukaryota > Metazoa > Arthropoda > Insecta > Lepidoptera > Erebidae > Nudaria > Nudaria mundana. Next base: position 8,448,833 of record OY748304.1, on the reverse strand, counting down.
CTGAGTCAACAACGTGCATATTATTTCTTAATTGAAAGAAGCGGTCTATTGGCATTCTATCAGCAATTAAAGCCAGTCTCATTCCAGCACGCCAATACATACCTATTAATGCGTGGGTATGGTATGCACCCCATCACCAGAAACATACCAAACAACTTGCGCATCTCTTGACTACTCGTATTTAATATTGATCCGGTTTTTCGTTGGTAATACAAATTAGTACAAGTAGCTATATAGATTGTGCAAGAAAGAGGCATCAAAATAACTTTGAAAATACTGTAATGGAATTTTCACTTCTGTAGCTTCAGGACGAGGAGGATAATCATGAGGTTTATCGGTAAAGTCGGTAGCTCTCCAAATTCTTGGCCTTTTGTTTACTCTACGGCGGTTGTTGTTTCCAGAGGTGGTGTTTAGATGGTAGGTGGTATGTTCTCTTGATGAACACGACGTAACTCAAATAATGGGAGGTTCATATTGGAGTCACTATCGCTGTCATGGCCGCTAGGTGGATTTTCCGCTCGTAAGTTCTCATCCAACAGGCGGGGCATATGAACAGCTGGTTCTATTTCCTCGTCTGATACATTCAGGTCTGACTTACAGCCATCTCCAAGCAATTCTTCTAAATATTGGTCATTTAAAGGTCGACCTGAAGATAAGAGTAGAACGGTCAATTGTATGAAAATGAATACTTGATACTACAAGTGAGAACGACAACGCAAGCTAGTGCGCTCAAAGTTTGTGGACTTGGGATGATGTATAAAATTTACGTAATTGCAAAAATAGTATCGCAAGTCCATTACGATACATTTAAACAAAATAAAAAACACTACTAGTTTTTTTTTTTGATAACTCACGTTTGGTACTTTCAGTGCTGAAAGGGATAGTAGGTGTGAGATACTAAGACAGGGCGAAAAAACGAGAACACGAGGGTTGAAAAAAATAACACTTCATCGCGGACTCAAAACCGAAGAGCGGCCTTTTATCTGCCTATAGATAAATTGTTCACTACAAATCAGTTCCATTATCTTATATAGATAATATAAATGATTATGCTTCAAAAACATAGATTTATATTCGTAAAGTGATTAAATGTATAGACCAGATTATAACACAATTAATTGTGTAAGTGATATAAGTACCTTTAGGTTTTAACGCTAAAGGTTTGACCTTTTACCGATAAGGTTACCTTGGGTAAGATTGCAATGGAATAGGATAGATTAAGCTTTATTGACTTATTGTACACCTATACCTACAATAATTTGTCTTTTCGCCTTGTTAATATAACGGGGGGTGAGCTTATTGCAGCTTGTCATAATTATATACAAAACTATGGCAACGCAACCAGCATTCTGGGAACCTTCCCAGTCAGCAATGACGCGGAGGATTTTTTAAACGATATTTGTAGATGGGTAGGTATTGTAAATAATTTATTACAATTATTATTATTATGTATATTGTAATTATTATTAATATTGTAAATAAAAGTATTTACGACTAACAAAACTTTTTCGTTAGGCGAATAAATGTATAAAGAGCGTGCTTGTAACTGAGGTACATTTTAAATTTAATATTAACCTTTATTAAACCTTTGCAAGGACAAACTGATATTTATATGTTAATGGGGCCATACATAATAACCATTTAGGTAATATACGAGTTATAAAACCAATATTTTTTTAATATCCAAATTGTTTTAACTACTTACAACTAAATTACAGTTAAGTGCTACAATTTAATATCATTACTTACTTGTAATATAGGGATCACGGAACAGAGCACAGGTACTGGAAACCAATTTAAAGATCGCTACAAATTTGGGGTAGAAAGATCCAGTCATTCCTTGAATTGAATGTCAAGGTTCAAGATATCTATTTAAACCCCAATCAAATCCTAAGATTTGAATGAAATGTACTTAAAAAATATGTTTCGTATTATTTTGATGTCTTAATTTCGTATGGTTTAATTATATTAAGATCTCTAATGATACCGTGAGGCGAAACTGGTCAAAACAAATTAAAAAGTAGTGGAAAAAGTTCAAGTGTTTTTGTTCAATTTGTAGCAAGTTCCACCGAGAGCCATCAATCGACAGTATAAAGCTCTTTCACAGTGGTAGTTATTTATAGAAGAGAAAAACACAATTATATTGTTTATATTTTCTTTTTTAATGAGAGCTAACAGGATCCCAGTGTCGATAGAAAGTAAATACCAAAGTCCGAGTCAGTATGTGATCACGGCCGGTGCAACCTGATCAAAACACTAGGTATTGAAAAGGTACTTTAACGTAATACCTGTATGTTTTGTATGTTATTTAATTAAATGTAAAATATTATATACGTGGGTAGAGACGAAACGCAAAAGTTTAACAACTAGTTTTCATCTGACTTCAAGTTTCGGTTCAATGTGAATCCATATTGTTATCTACGATTTTTTTTAAGAAATTGATGTGAGGATCTTACTTATGATAATTACCTACTTAAACTTAAAAGGTTAGGTACACTAAAACCAAGAATTAGATAATACACGTAATATACTTCTTGGTTTAAATTAATTCTGCATGATTTGTACTTTTGCACGACGCGGACATAAGATGAAAATAAATCATTTTCCCATTCAGTGATTTAGAAATAAAAAATTGTAACATCAATTTGTAATTACTTTGGCACAAAAGTCGTTCAAGAGATTTACTAGGTGACTGTAAATCATTCGCGGAGACCCTTTTTAAGACCTCATTAAAATGCCGAGCACAGGGACTGAATAATGAAAAACTTCTTGAAAATAAATTTGTATTTCAAAATGCTAAAAATAGGTAGGTACTTACTTATAGGCTTGTTGTGTTTTTTTTTTCTATTAGGAAACTATGAATAACAACATAAGACATCTTGTAAATTGTGTGTTATCCACTTTACTTGCTCCTATTAGAGAGGATTCAGATATAGATAACGTTACCATTCGGTGTCTTTAAGGTTGACGACAACAAGAGTATTATTGTATTTGTATTAGTTTCTGGTGACAGTTTGCCGTATCTAACTCTACTTACTCCCTCGGAGATGTAGGCGTGAGCATATTCTAATCCTACCGCCTCTCTTATACCCAGAAGTGGGCATCAAATGGGTTGAACTGATGATGAAAACCCAAGTAATATTCAAATACGTTGCAATATACTTAACATAATTACTCAATCTCACACGATGAAACCCAAAACGGCTCGATTGTGTACATTATAAATTGCTTGTACACAACGTGTATCGTGTTAACATAATAGCCAGTAAATAAATTACTTATTGATGAATAATTAAGGCTTAAATTTAAATATAAATTTGTTATATCTGTAACTAAATTATAGTTTAGCCCTTCAATAAATTATTGCTTGTAATTGAATGTGACTATCAATCGAATAGACTCCTCAAATTACAATGTAATTTGTTTTAGTTAGAGCAAGAGGTAGGTTAAATTTAATCTGATCAAATACAAATGTTAGAATAATTGGGATATGGAAACGACAATAGAATAAAGTTGGAATAATCGAAATGTAGACATTTCAATGGCCGCTGTTTATTCCACTGACAGGATAGATGTAGGGCAAGAGACACCGAGAATGTTGGTGGCATTATACGTCACCTGGCCCCCAGCCGCCAATAGGTGGCGACATTCCCCCGGTTGATGACCTCCATACCACGTGTAGTGGCCCCGTCCTCCAATCCTCACCTTGCCCCTGTTTTCCCGGGAGCCCCACACCAAACCAAAAATTATCTTAACAAATACTTATTATTCTAAAAAATATTCTCATGGAAAATGAAATATTTTTTAGATCACTACTCGCGTCTGTTTGCCCTCCGACAGCCACTTTGACCCACTCGGACACGTTTTGATAAAATAATTTTGTTATAAAATAATTTTTCAAGAGTGTCTATAAATTGAACAAAAAATCAACGGAATAAAGCAAGTAAACACTTTGAACAAGATGATGAAAGCTTTACTAAAGGTTTTAGATGCCAATTAACTTATAAAATATTTTTGTGAAAATGGCGTGAAAATTTGTATAAGTAAAACACCTTTGAGTTTCAAAATGCTTTTAAAGTTAAAAAGAAAATGTGTGATTCTAACTTAGCATAGGTAGATTAAAAGAGCAGATGGTCCCATAAAAAATAGGTACACGTTTTAAAGTTAACGTGCTTTTATTTACCAGTATTCAATTATCCCGGGAGGAAAGACCTTGATAACAGCGACGGACTCACAACATTCGTTTGATACAAACGGCAACAACATGCCTAAATGTTTTATTTTATTTATTTATTTATCAAGCATATATTGTCAATGTTATGTAAATGTGACCTTAATTTGCCAGGTTGATTACTAGTTCCGTTCCAGTAAATCAAGTATGTGGACACACCCGCCCGTGATAAACATTATCTAAAAATATAAACATTGCACCGAAAACAGACAATAACAGGCCAATTACTGCTTCTTCTTTTTTTTATTTCTTTATGTGGTCGAAGATACATTTACATACAATGTCTACCTCCACTCGCAACTGTGCCCTCTGCTAGTCAGAGGGACACGTAAAGCGACAACTGTGACACCACCGGTTTACTATCGTTTTAAAAAAAAACGTATGACAAAATGATCATTTTAAAAACAACGTTAGAAAACTAATAATTTGACAAACTTTCATTTCGCAAACGTACCACTTGAAAAACAATCATTCGACAAAATACATGTTTCGCAAATGCTTTATCCAGTAAATATTTCAACTGTTAAAATATAATTTTTAAAAGGGTAGTATTAAAACGAGTCACTACAATAAAGTTTTAAGTGTTAAAAATATTTAAGTGAGCGACTAGTATTACTGGAGTTCGATATTTGCTGAGCGCATGGCTGGTGGCTTTTTAGGTTACCTCTGGCGCTCCGCAAAAATCGGGTTCCCAGATACTCACATACCGAACAACGTTTCTTGTCCTGCACCTGGAGCTAGTTAGGAATAACTAGTTCTTCTGTGCGGGACTATTAACTAATCAAGCATTACCTTGACATTGGCGAATCATCGATCAATATCGATGGAGCCACGTTTTTAAAAGAAGAAGAAGAAGAAGACTAGTATTACTAAGTGAGCGAGTGACGAGAAACAGAACAGCAACTTACAAACATTTGAGCGATGCAAGTCGTTTCTGGCCCTCGCCGGCCGCTGCCGCGGCACCGCTCGCTTCGCTCGCTCGGCTCGTGCGTAGGAGGTCACAGTTTTAACCTAATCTAACGTACCCATTTTGTTTAAAGAAGAAATTAACCATCTCTGTATTTCTAGTCGCTCACTTAGATATGTGGTCGCACGGATAGAATATTATTCGATCGTTTTATAATTCCCCTTTTTAGAATTTTCATATGACTAAGTAATTCGTTTGCCAAATTATTGTTTTTACAAAATGTCAAATGAAAATAATATTGATGTCAAACCAAAAGTGTGCATATTAGACTTCGCTTCTGGCACTCGCCGGCCGCTGCCGCGGGACTCTCGCTTCGCTCGCTCGGCTCGTGCGTTGTTTTATCATGTTCTAACCTAACCTAGCCATTTCGTTTCACTTAACCTATTGACCTACATATTTTATATGATTTTGTGCTTCAATTTATTTTTGTATTGAAGTAAATGTTGGTAAATAAAATATTTACCAAGTAAAGCACTTTGTCAAATGTTATCTAAGCTTTACGTTATTTTGCCAACTAACATGTTTACAAAATAATCCATTTGTGAAATGGTTTTTTGGCATAATGGAATTTTGTCTGATAAATAATTTGTCAAATGAGTACATAGTTTATTAACTTATAGTTTGTAAAATGATATATTTATCAAGTATAAATTTGTCAAACGTTGTTTTTCAAATAAAAATTTGTGATTTGTACGCACCACTATCTCCGCTCGCTCAACTCCAAGGGAGCCGCGGGTCTTGAATGCCCGCCATTTCACGACCCCTCGTGTAATGGGGTCAACTGTGTCAGGCATTGGGTGCAACAGTACACTCCCCTCTCTTTAAATCTTTGTCGTGGGAACACGGAAGATGTACTGCTCCGTTACCCAGGGTGCACCGGCTCCTGCCTTACCGTTAAAGTCAAAGGGCACACTAGGAGATTCCTGACAAATTGCACCCATACCGCTTCTTCTTATATATGACAGCGTTGCTCCTGTAATAGGTAGTAGTTCCAGACTAGAATAACGACGACCAACTCTTAACATGCCCTCCGATGTACAAAGAAGCTTCTGATGAATTACCACTTTTTGTGATGAGATTTGAACTTGTGCCTTTTCCTTCACATTAAGAATGTTTAGACCACTATGTAGGTAAAAATAACTCTACCGCAACTCCAAACTCACTTATCGTTTTTACCTGTGTAAGGGAGAAATGCTCTTAAGAAATTTTCAGCTTTTACAACATGACAAAAGTCTGGCATTCACTGGCTCTTACTCTATTATATGCAACTAGGCAACGCTCTTAAACCATTAGGATATAGGTATAACTACATACAGATAAAGTAAAACATACCATAATATTATTTTACTTTACTATTTAAGGTGCTTATTATGAACCGCAAGCACGAGAGACTAACGTTAATCGATAGAGAGCCTTCTTATCAATATTATTGAAGAATAATAAGGTCTCAATGATACTGCAATGACACAATCAAGTCATTGAATTTGTCGTCAGTCCACGCTAATGAACAATTCAAAACATAAATAAATTGATACCTACTTTATTGGTTGACACCAACCTAACCAAATTAAAAGATACGAATACTAGAATGGGAACCTAGACAAAGTTAATATCGCCGCAATGTGGCACGAACAAACAAAGTAAGTCCAACCGTGATATAACCTCGTCTGTCTTTAATTGATATACTGGCATTCATAATGTTTGTTAGCAACAGTCTACCAATACATTAATTAATAATGCCTACTTCAAATCATGGGTCAATGGGTTCAGAGAGTGTAGTGACGAGTATTAACAGGGTCTCAAGCGCATGTCAGTCTTGGAACATGAACTGCACGAAGCCCACCACCTCATTTCCCACCTTGAGGCTGAGAAACGTGACACCATAGTATCCCATACCCATAACTTGTTTGAGGAGTTAGTTGATAGTGTGCCCAGCCTTGTTGCTACTGAACCCAGCTTAGAACCCACTATTACTATAGATTTAACAAAGGATGATACCTTAACAGCTCATTGTTCCAATCACAAGATGGGCATAGTTGAGTGCAGTAGAAACAAAATGAAGAAATATGTGAAAATTAATAAATACATAAGAAAAACACAAAAACTTATTAAAAGACAAAAAAGTATGTACAAAAAAGTCAAGTATATTAATGAGAGAAGGCAACTAGGCGATGAACTTGACATGTATTCATTATTAATTGAAAATAATATCTCTGATCATAATAACAATATTTTAAAGTTAGAATCAGAAATTAATAATTTAAAAAATTCACTAGACATAATGACTGACAGGTATTGTAATGTTAAAAGTGAGTATCAGGAATACATTCTGGCCATGAAGGATCTTATGAGTCCAAATTCCACATTGACATCAAACAACCATTTAATTAGTCCTGAGCCGGTCTGTAAGTCCTCGCTGACTTCAAACATAAGCCCTTCACTTGAGTCAAACAAGAAACCCAGTAGTTCCTTCACCAAACAAAATATGATTAAATCTGAAATAGTGATGTTTTGTGATGAATTAGGGAAATCAATGGGCCAGTTACTTAGTTCATATTTAGAACAAAATGTTACTAACTATTGTATGCCGGGATTAACTTACTGTAACATTATAAAAAAAATTAAAAACTGTAATTTAAACAGCAACTGTACACTTTTAATTTTGGTGGGAGATAGGGGAAATGCAGACAGAAATGCAATTGTAAAGTGTTTAGAATTACTGAGCTTATTACATGTTAAAAACATTATTTTATTCACACTTCCTTATAGCCGTGGCTTGTCACAGGCCGAAAACAATCTTAGATATAAGCTAAATCAAACAATACATACATTGACATTTCATAATCCAAATAAATTCCATCTGATTGACATTAACATGTATTTAGAAAATAAATTGTTATTGACGGAAAATAAATTCTATTTGAATAGATATTTTAGGAGACAGATAGCATCTTCGCTATCATATTTTATTAGTTATTCAGCCAAAAACTTGGCTAAACAATCTGCTTTTATTGAGCAGAAAAGTGACAATGATTGTCTTGTGACCTTGGAATCTGTTCCAGAAAAGGGTGACAATAATTTAAACTTAGTTGTAGGACAATAGAGGAAATCCCTAGCAAATTAAATTTAAGGACAAAGGAAAAGTCTATGTTCATGAATATAATTCATCAAAATATTGAAGGCTTTTCTGGCAAAGAGTTAGAACTAGAATTATTTTTAAATGAAAAACGTATCCATGTACTTTGTTTAACTGAACACTGGTTAAAAAAACATGAACTCTTAGTTAATATTGATAATTATAAAATCATTAGTGCGTTTACTAGAGATTCCGCTATAAGAGGTGGGTCTCTCATTATAATTAATGACAAATTAAAATCAAAAGACCGAAAAGACGTAGTAGCCCTCACAAGTGAGCGAAATATTGAACTATCATGTGCAGAGCTAGAACAATATATTATTATTATTAGCGTCTATAGACCTCCTTCTGGAGATTATTACCTGTTTGAGTCCATTATGGAGGAAGCCTTAAAAAAGGTATGTAAATGTAAGAAGACTATAGTTGTATGTGGCGATTTTAATATTAATATTTTAGAAAACTCTCAGAACGCGCTAAGGTTCCTCAACCTTTTTAAATCTTTTAACTTACAAAATCTTTTTTGTGAACCAACACGCACCACAGCCACATCAGCTACCTGCTTAGATAATATTTTTTCTAACAGCGATGTAGATGAGAAATCTATAATACATTTTGTAAATTCAGATCATGCAGGTCAGTTAGCTAGATTTAAGTTCCAACATGTTCCATTATCAAAAAATATTGTTTGTAGACCAATCACAACTTATAGATTAGAAAAATTTAAAGAAAACATTAAGAATAAAGTACCTCTTTTGGAGTTGAATAATGATAAACACCCGAATGATCATTACGGAGATTTGTTCGGAGTAATCAAATACGAATGTGATAACATTTTCACTAAAAAAACAATAAATGTAAATCAATTTATAATAAAATTTAGTGATTGGGCTACGCCTGGAATCTATAAAAGTAAAAGGAAATTATATGAATTATACGAGACAAAGGCATCTACTAATGAGCCACAAGTAATTGAACAGATTAAAAAGTACTCCAAACTATTCAAAAAAGTATGTTCAACAGCTAAATCTAATTATATACGGGCTAAAATTGAAAAATCTGATAATAAAACGAAGGCAATATGGAATGTTATTAACAAAGAAACTTGTAAAGCAAGGTCACGTGATCGATCCTTCGAGTTAAAAATAGATGATAAACATATTAAAACTGATTCTGAAGTGGCCAATGCATTTGAATCTTTCTTCACAAATGTTCCAATCACCACTACAAATAAGTTAAATTCGTCAAAAAACGTAGCCAATTCTCTTCTTAAATCTAGTGTTGATAAATGTAGAATTAACTTTGATTTTCAGTATATTGACTCTGTCACTATACTTAAAACTTTTAAACAACTAAATATAAAAAATACCGAGGATCTTTGGGGCATTTCAACTAATATAATAAAATCAATAGTGCCCGCTATAGCGCCTCACCTTGCATTCATATTCAATAAATGTATAGATGAAAATCAGTTTCCTCATCTTATGAAGTACAGTAAAATCAATCCTTTATTTAAAGCAGGAGACAAAAGTGATCCTTCAAATTTTCGACCTATTTCCATACTCCCATCCCTCAGTAAAATTTTTGAAAAAATAATATTTAATCAATTGCTTTCACATTTTACAGACAATAAGTTACTTCATAACAAACAGTTTGGTTTCACTAAAGGCAGGAACACAACGGATGCAGGAGTTGCACTTGTGAAACATATATTTGATGCTTGGGAGGAAAAGCAGGATGCCATTGGTATATTTTGTGATCTATCAAAAGCTTTTGATTGTGTTGATCATGGGACTTTGCTACTAAAATTAGGTTATTATGGTGTTTCGAACAGCTCACTTGGCTTACTCGAGTCTTACCTCACTGGTAGAGTACAAAAAGTAAACATTAATGGCACCGACTCTTCTGGCGCCTCATTAGTCATGGGAGTACCCCAGGGCTCGATATTAGGACCCCTTTTATTCTTAATATACGTAAACGATCTTCCTTATTTCACTAAAAATCTTTGTGAGATAGTATTATTTGCTGATGACACATCATTAATTTTTAAAAGTGATAGACAAAAAGTAGCACTTGACGATGTAAATAATACCCTTTCGGAAATATTGCATTGGTTCACAAGTAACAACTTGCTGCTCAATGCGAAGAAAACAAAATGTGTAAAATTTACTATGCCCAATGTTAGACAGGTGGATACTCATATTACTATGAATAATGAATTAGTTCAAATAGTCAATACCACAGTTTTTCTTGGGATAACTCTAGATAGTAAACTACAATGGGGTCCTCATATCACAGCCTTGGCAGGAAGACTTAGCTCAGCTGCCTATGCGGTTAGAAAGATAAGGTCTCTGACTGACGAAAAAACGGCACGATTAGTTTATTTTAGCTACTTTCATAGCGTTATGTCATATGGTCTGCTGCTGTGGGGCTCAGCTGCCGATATTGAGACAATATTCATATTACAGAAACGAGCTATACGAGCAATCTATAGACTCGGACCCCGTGACTCGCTGAAAGAATTATTTAAAGAAATTAATATTTTAACAGTTGCTTCTCAATATGTTTACGACAACATCTTATATGTACGGAAGAACATAGATCTCTTCAAACAAAATTCCGATAACCATAATTTTAATACAAGAAATAAAAATAAACTGGCAATGACAAAAATTAGACTTCATAAAGTTGGTAATTCGTTTGTTGGCAAATGTATAAAAATTTATAATAAAATTCCTCAGGATTTGGTTGACATGCCTCTTAATAAGTTTAAAATAGTAGTTAAAAAATGTTTGATGATGAAAGGCTACTATAATGTAGACGAATATCTTAATGATAAAAATGCATGGTCACCCTAATCTTTTGTTGTTGGCCACTCGTATAATACAATAGAAACTAATTGTAACAATGTAAACAAAACAATATTAAAAAAGAAAATGGATAATCTACCTGAGTTTCTTGCTGGTCTCTTCTCAGGAGAACCAAATTACCGAACCAGCGAAAGAATCATTTTCTAATGGTTATTTATGTACTTACTTAATTTAGTATTTTTATAATATTACTTGACAAAATTGTAAAATTTTGACATTCATATGTGCTCTTTATGTGCCTAAACTGAATAAATTAAATTGATTCTTTGATTGATTCTTGGATTCTACTCTTATTATATAAATGATCTTGTTTCTAGGCGTTTTGTCAATCACAACCAATCCTATGGGTTAAGAAAACAATTTATAGGGTTTAGAATGAAATTCCGTTTAATAATTTTCTTAAAAATTTCAACAGTGAACTACTACCACGACTTTTGTAGAGTAAAGGTTGCACAAACTTTGGAAGAAGTTTGGAGGAGGCCTGTGCCCAGCATTGCAACAGTACAAACTAATAAAAAAATAAAGTTCAGCGGCTCCGTCAGGATTAGGTAAAGCCCGAGGTGGCCTTTTAATTTGAGTGAGAATTTTCGTACGTCACGCTTTCAAACCGGAGCTGGGTGAATATCATTGAACTGTTGGTAACGGTGATAAAGAGATGTAAATATTATTCTCATTTATTATGAAACTGACATTAAAATATTGGGATTGATATGTGACTATCGCGTGTGACATTGCCTTATCAGTTTGTTTTTGTGAGACTGAGTGTTAAAGTGTATGGTCTCGTTTTATAGGCAAAGTCTAACACATGCTGTGGGGTAATTATGTTTCACCCTTTGACTCAGTATTAGACATAGGCTAGCAGCCTGCTAGAGATAAGAGTTTTTCACTATCAAATGTGGTATTTGATAGTGAAAAACTAACTTAACTCCCTTTTAAATAAGAAGAAGGGATAGCTACGTGGTTATAGATTATACGTATTGTTCAATAAACTAGTGGACCGTATTGGCAGAATACAGTGGTTAAGTTTATATATAATATCACGCCTGTATCCCTGCAAAGGTAGGTAGAGAAACAATTTGGCAAGATTTCCCGTTTCCGAATATATGTTTATAAAAATTAGGCCAATGACAAACTGCTTTCACTTTTAAGCAAGTAATACCGATAAAACGACTCCTCGGACAAATGACAATGACCTGTTACGTGGGCCAGTTAAAAAAATATTTATTCAGAACAAGACCTACCACAAAACTTTGTTTTTGCGATAAGAGAACACAAAAAATTATAAATTCGTCTTAGTAGTGATACTTGGAGTTATACGTGGATTGAAAAGTAGTCGGCCTAACACTGATCCATTTAGTTCTAAAAATCAAATCTACCCACATTATTTAATTCAGTTCAGACCTGTTAATTGTGTGAAGTTTGAAACGTGTGCGATCATTAGTTTTAATTTTATAAATTTATTAACAAAGTAATCTGACATCATTTCCGCAAATTGAGCAAATCGAGCAGCGTGCCGTCATTAAGTACCTCCATAAGAAGGGGCTGTCATCAAAAGCCATCTATGATGATATGGTCAGTATATTAAGGGATTGCGCTCTTTCATATTCATCCGTCAAAAAATGGATAGCAGAATTCAAGCGTGGTAGAGAGAGTGTGAAAGACGAATCCCGCTCTGGAAGGCCTTCGACGTCCACTACTGACGAAAATGTTAAAAAAATACTCGACTTAATTATCGGAGACCGCAGATTGAAAATTAGAGAGATAGCCGAGATTATAGGCATCTCTTATGAACGTACTCAAAACATAATAGTCAACGTGTTGGGTTTCCACAAGTGTCTGCGAGGTGGGTTCCGCGACTGCTTCCAAATGAGCAAAAAAGGATGCGATTGACTATTGCACGCGACCTTTTGGAGTTATTTAAAGCTGATGAATGTGATTTTTTTAATCGTTTTGTTACTATGGACGAAACATGGGTTCATTACTGTACACCGGAAACAAAACAACAATCAAAACAGTGGAAAAGGCCACCCCCCAAAAAGGCTAAGTCGATTTTGTCGACAAGTAAGGTGATAGCTTCAGTATTCTGGGACTCGAAGGGTGTGATTATGGTTGATTATCTTGAAAGGGATCAGACTATAAACTCTGATTATTACTGCACCTTACTACGTCGTTTACGTCGAGAGGAAATAAAAGAAAAACGTCCAGGAATGATCAGAAGAAAAGTCCTGTTTCATCAAGATATCGCTCGTGTTCACACGTCTGTCCAATCAATGGCAGAAATTCACAACTGTGGCTTTGAACTGTTACCGCATCCACCTTATTCACCTGATCTGGCACCGTCAGACTTTTTTCTGTTCCCTAATCTAAAAAAGCACTTGGGAGGTTTTTTTTTTTTTTTTTTTTTTTTTTTTATATTTGGTTCGCCAAATTGACGCCGCCCGCCTGGTGGTAAGTCGTGACGACGTCTAGCGATTGTGGGCCACTCTCACAGCACACATTACTATTGAGAGTGGCCCTCAACTTGACGACCTACTGATGTGCCTCTTCACGCTCCGCTTAAAGAACCCAGGATTATATGTGGGAGGAAACACGTGCACAGGCAGGGCGTTCCAGGCCACTATCATTCGGCAGAGAAACGAACGTTTAAAACGTTCGGTTCTCGCGAACATGCTATCCACTGTGTGGGGGTGGCATCTCTGCCCGGCACGAGTCGTTCGGGATCGGAAGGAAGAGGGTGGGATCAGATTGAAGAGCTCTTCAGAACACTCGCCGTGGTAAATACGGTAGAATGCGGCCAAGGAAGCTATTGTTCGGCGCTGAGCTAGCGGCTCAAGGCTTCCCGTTACCTCCGGACAACCAATAATACGGATAGCCCGTCGCTGCATAGCGTCGAGAGCGTCCAGCAGATACTTCGCGGAGCCGTCCCAGAGGTGAGAGCAGTATTCGACGCAGGGTCTAATCTGCGTCTTGTACAGCAGACACCTCTGGTCCGGTGTAAAGAATCTCTTTACCTTATTCAGTATTCCTAGTTTCCGCGAAGCTAGCCCTATACATCTTTCGATGTAGTTTTTATTATTGAGCTCTCGACGAACGTCTATGCCAAGGATATCAAGGTTGTCCTTCATTGGTAATAATGCATTCTGAAGAGGGGAAGGAAAGGGGATTTCTTCGCAGTAAATGCACACGCCTGTGTTTTGCGGGCATTGAACTCGACCAGGTTCTCGGTACCCCATTGAGAGATACTGTCGAGGTTACGGTCGAGATCAGCCACGAGTCGTCGTCTCTCCTCCTCAATCTCAGATCGCCCCGCCGTCGGACGAACCGAGTAACTCCCGTGCAGTGTGCTGTCATCTGCATAGCAATGAATGTTCCCGAGGGATAGCATATCATTGATATGCAGAAGAAAGAGAGTTGGTGATAGTACGGACCCCTGCGGTACCCCGGCATTCACTTGCAAGAAGCGAGAAGCCTGGCCATCGCAGAGGACCCGCACTCGGCGCTCGTTTAAAAAGCTGGCAATCCAGCTGCACAGTTGAGGAGGTAGACCATATGCCGGAAGCTTGGAAAGGAGCGAAGCATGCCAGACCCTATCGAAGGCTTTGGTGATGTCCAGGCTAATAGCCAAGGACTCGCCGTGCCTTTCCATAGCCCCACCCCAGACATGCGTTACGAATGCCAGAAGATCACCCGTTGATCGCTTTGGCCTGAAGCCGTATTGTCGATCATTGATTAGCGAGTGATCCTCTAGGAATTGCATGAGCTGCTTATTTATAAGGAGCTCAAGCACCTTGCAAATGACTGAGGTGACAGCTATGGGTCGATAGTTGCCTGGATCGGACCGATCCCCTTTCTTGGGGATCGGTTGTACGTTCGCCTCCTTCCAGACCTCCGGCACGAGCCCTGAAGAGTATGACAGGCGGTACAGACGCGTTAATACTGGAGACAACTCAGCTGCACATTTTCGTAGCACCACCGCCGGAATGCCGTCAGGGCCACTGGCTTTCCGCGTGTCGAGTGACCGCAGCACTGCCCGTACATCACATTGCCTGATAACAATATCAGGCATTGTGTGGCCACAGTTGGCGATGGCGGGGGGCTGCAGGCCACGGTCGTCGACCCGGGAATTAGCCGCAAAGAGGTCTGCGAGCATATCCGCTTTCTCTTGGGCTTTGTGAGCCAGTGTTCCATCTGGGTAACGCAGCGGTGGCAGCGAGGGCTGACAAAAGTTAGATTGCACGGCTTTGGCCAGTTGCCAGGATCCACGGCTGCCCGTGGGATGGGAAGTGAGCTCCTGACCAAGCCGCGCGACGCGCTGGGCATCCGCTCTCTTAAAGGCCCTCTTACTCGACTTTGTGGCCCGGTTGTACGCTGCTTTGAGGTGGCCCACGTTTGGGTCGCGCACAGCCCGGGCCCTGATCCAGGCGCGATATGCCGACTGTTTTTGTCGAACAGCTTTGGCACAATCTCGCCCGAACCAGGGACGGGCTCTGCGGATACTGGCGACATCAGTGAAAGGGATGTAATAATCCATCCCTAAACTGATCTCGCCAGCAATAGCAGAAGCACTATCCGAAGGAGCCTTTCCTACAAAGCAGCGCTGGCTCCAGGGGACGGACGCAAAATAATCGCGTAGACCGTCCCAATCCGCTGACGAGTAGTGCCATAGTCGTCGTGACGTTTGCACAGGACGTGCAGGAGGTGACACCTTCATGCCAGCGTGAACAACACAGTGGTCGGAACTACCCAGTGGGGCTCCTACCGAAACACTGTACTGGGCTGGGCGACTCGTCAGCAGTAGATCCAGCAGAGCGGGCGCGTGATCTGACCTGTCTGGTATCCGGGTGATCCCGCATACCATCTGGGTCAGACCGTGGGAGAGAGCGAACGCATGGGCGGCTCTACCCGCATGATCAGTCTTGAGGGACCCCAGCCATTCAATGTGATGGCCATTGAAGTCCCCCAGAAACACTAGGTCAGCGTTCGGGAACCGCACCTGCGCTTCATCAGCCGTCTCGCTGAGGTACTGGAAGAGCTTTGTTGTCTCAGAATCCCCTGTGTGGGATCGGTAGACGCACACGTAGATCTGGCTCATAGAGCCATGGTCTACGTGCAGCCAAAGGACGGAATTGGAGGGGTTCTCTAGGCAGCGCAACCGGCGGCAGCAAACATCCGCCCTAACGAACACGCACACCCCGGCTTTGTCTCGAAATTGTTCCTCGATGACATAGCCGGGGTAACACAGGTAAGACGTGTCGTCAGGGCGGCGTATTTGTGTCTCCGTGAGGAACATCACAGCGGGCCGTGCCGTCTCAAGGTGGTGGTGGACAGTATCGAGGTTCGCATGGAGTCCACGGACGTTAGTGAACTCCACCTCGAAATGTGAAGTTGTGGGGTTTCCTAGGGCCGCTGTGTAACGTTTATTTCTTTTTTGTTGCACTGCCATTGTAGATTTTGAAGAAGAAGCGTGAAGACAGGGCGACATTTGGTGCAGCAGTAAGTGACAAAGCGCAGGGGCTAGCTTTGTCTAGAACCGTGTGGTTAGGTCGGAGCCGACCCGCCGGACGGAAGGGCTCCCAAACCCCCCTGATGCAAGGCCGCCGCTACCCCACACCGGTTACCACCCGGAGCGGCGATCCCACATCAGGATTATGCGCAACATGTGGGGCAGCCTCCTGGGGTGGTTGGCCCCAGGCGGGCCCCATGACTGTGTTGCGGGCGGCCACGGCAACGCCGTTGCTAAGGGTCTCCCTGGCCGGCGAATCGACCCACACCACCCACACTAGACTCCGTTTCGCCCCCACTGGTCCCATGCCTGCTGCACCATACATCGCCCCGGGCCCGGCGGTGCAGCTGCTGAACCCCTAACGCAACCCAGCCTGGGCTGGGTTACTTGGGGGGCTTTAGCACAGCTGCACGGTGGTACCCCCCCGGACCAACACTGTTGTACCACCTGGTACCCACGTAGGGGCCGAAGCCACTCCATAGGTACCGTAAATTAACGAGCCTCGTCCGTTTATCAGCAGGTGCGCCACTAGCAGGTGAGGTCGCTGGGGCCCTATAGATGTTGGTAGAGCCCCTTTGCACCCAAAAAGGTCAAAGATTTTGAACAAATGACGATGTCAAAGCAGCAGTAGACGCATATTTTGACTCTAAGGAAGGAAGAATATTTTTTTTTGAACGGGCTAAATGCTTGGAAGGGAAGATGGCAAAAGTGCATTGAACTTGATGGTGATTACGTTGAAAAATAATAATATATTTCATTTATTATGTTTTCATTTTCTTGGTTAGGCCGATTACTTTTCAATCCACCCTCGTATTCACAAATACTTAATTAACATATTTGGCGAGGTTAATGAAATAAGTGTTGAGAGAAAAACACACCAACAGTCAATTATACATTCATAAAATATTAAACCAAATCGTCCACCGTATGCGCACGATCGAAAGATCATACATTCATGTTGGATATTGTTTATGGGGTTTATTGGTATGCTGAGTAAATATTTAGGGTCCTTTTCTAAGGACTCATCTCTAGGAGTACATGTAAACTACCCATTATCCTCTATATAAAATTTCAACCATACATGTTAAATTTTAATATTTTTAATACGCTTTTATTAGCTTTACTTGTATGTTTGCTTCGATTACAAACAAATATACATACGAGTACAAGCAAGCAAGTTGCTTGTATCTATGTTTGTTTGTAACCGACTCTTTTGGGTTCGATTTTACCCTACTTTGAACGATTAGATTTAATTCAAACTTTGCACACCTGTCAAAGACCGATGACAATGCAATAATTCGATTAAAAAATAAATAAATAATAAATAAATAAATAAATAAATAATAATAAACTAAAAAATGAATAATAAATAATAGTTTAAAAAACCTAAAAAAACACGCTTTTATAAAGAATCCTACTAAAAAGTAGAAAATAAATTTTAATAAGAAATAAATGTATATTATTGTAAAAAAATCGTGAGGTGCATAGTGTCAATAGTTATAAATATTTTATTGACAGATATGAGTAGAAGAATTATCATTTTGAAAATATCTTAAAATACACCTCACGCTTTTTTTACAATAATATACATTTATTTCTTATTAAAATTTATTTTCTACTTTTTAGTTGGATTCTCTATAAAAGCGTGTTTTTTTAGTTTTTTTAATTATTATTTTTTTCTTTTCTTTTTGCCTAAGGCCGTGGCTGCTCCTACATCCATTGCCGAGCGTCTCTGGTGAGCACACAGGGAATTTCTAGTGGCGCCCGGCTGTAGTTGATACCTACTTATATTACTGGTTAGAGAAACATTAATATTCCATTTACTGACTCCCATTCAAATTCACCCGTCCCTTGACATAGACTGTCTGTCTTATATGAAGATATCAACTTCCACTCGTCGGTAAAAGACAAAGTATTACAAAAACCAATACCGTAATGAAAATTGAGAGCTTTTAACTTAACCGAAATGCATATTAAGCTGTCAACAATAAAATAATTTTCAATTATATGCTACAGTTAGACAAAGCTTCTTATTCTTAGCTTTTATTATTCCATGGATATTGTATTCTCAGCGTCATCAATGAGGGCAGATCATTGACAATATACTCGTACTTTGATGATGTTTTCGTAGTCTTCAGTAAGGTACCAGAATTAAATCTCTCCCGTCGTTCCCATCACCAGTATTCTAGTCAATCCTAGTTGACGGTTTTCTTGATGTGTCTGGGTAACATTCACAACAATTTATAGGTGAAAGCCAAGTTATTCCCAAGTTAACTAGTTTTCCGGAGAACTTTGTACCGGCCGAATTTTACCTTCTGAACCTTACCTGAACCAAAATTAGACAATCGGTCCAGCCGTTTCCGAGCTTTAGCGAGACAAAGGATCAAAGATTAGTTTTTATTTAAATAGATGAAGAAGATAGACGAAACGTGAGAGTAAAAAGTTAACATAATTTTTTATTGAATTAAACCGCAAGTTATTTTAGTCTGTGGTTTTGACACTCCAATGTTTAAACACTCTACTATTCTTTACACCAGTAGGTACACTATTACGTAGTAAACTACGTTTTGTAGGTATAGGTATTGTAACGTTTTACTGAAGAAGCTGTCGTCACCACGAATATATTGTTGCAGTACATCAACTATGGTGACATCCGTGACATTCCCGACATTCTCTCAAGTGAGTATCTGTAGAGTTTACATCGTTTGTCAGATCTTGGTTTATAGGTACTATAATTGGAATTGGTTAACATGCTTTTGTAGTACCTACTGCAGATGTAGAATATTAAATAATACAAGTATATATAATTATGTACTGAAAATAATAACACTCCTAAAAAAAAAGTCCTCCGCGCCATTGCCGACTGGGAAGGTCTCTAGAATGCTGGCTGTGTTGCCTTGAATGACGATATTCATAGCCAGCATTCTGGTCCTGTGAAGCATCGATTAAGCGCTTAGCAATATCTCTATATTAATATAAGTATTATGTTTCTAAAGTGAATTGCAATAAGAGAGTCTTGAACTGGTGCGAGTGCCTCGTTTTTTTTTTTTTTTGAATCCGTGGCCCAAGGTCGCGGCCGCACCTACGTCCATTGCCGAGCGCCTTCGGTAGAGACTGAGAGAATTCCCGGTGGCGCCCGGCGGACTTTGGCCACCCGCATCTTTGGGGTCGGGTTTTATCCCGCGTCGGTGAGTAAAGGCGTGCGTGGGGTGCAGCCCCACATCACGCAGCCCTTCTAGCCTGCTTCTGTACGGACGGTGGGTTGCTAATCCATCGTCCTCAGGCCTCGATCATGGAGGTCGATGGTCCTGGGCGTAGTCACGTCTGCGGCGCCCTCGCCGCACACTTCGGAACTCAGCGGGGAGGGTACGCTCCCTCACCCTACCGGCCGCCTCCTTCACGAGCATTACCTGCTCGCAGAAGGACACGGCCGCGTTCCACTGACTCTCGCTAGAGACCATGGCTCGTAGCATGGTATCCAGCGAGAGCGTATCTACGCCCAGGCCCACAACGAGGTCACGGCGCTGACTCGCCCATGCTGAGCATTCCACCAACGTGTGGAATGCCGTGTCTACGCCGGAAGTCTCGCAGTGTTGACACGCGGGTGTGACCTCACGATGCATGCGAAACAGATACTCACCGAAGTTTCCGTGCCCCGTGATGACCTGTGTCGCACGATACGTGAGGCCACCGTGCTGCCTCTGCAGCCACTCCTCCATGATCGGTCTCACCGCCGCGATGGTGGTGGTTCCCCACTTTGGTTGCTGAAGTCGCACCTTCCATGTCTCCATGAGATCCTGGCGGAGTTGGGACCGCTGAGCCTCGATTTCTCGAGACGCAGGCCTGTGGTCCCGCTCCAGCGCCTCTTTGTGCCATTGGAACAATGCCGCAAGGGCTCTCGCTTCAAGGTCCCATGGAGGGGTCGCGACTAGGAGACATGCAGCCTCTAGGGAAATCGTGCGGTATCTTCTTATTGTTCTGACGGCCAAGGTCCTCAACGATCTGTGTAACACAGCAGCGTTGTTGGCCGTCAGACTCGGCGCCCATACGGGGGCCCCGTACACGGCCATACTCCGCACGATCCCCAGGTACAGTCTCCTGCAGGAAGCGTTGGGTAACTTTAAGTTGGGCATCAGTCGCGAAAGCGCGGCTATCGCCCCCGTCACTTTGGGGACCAAACTTCGGAAGTGTGGTCCAAAGTTCCACCGGCTATCGAGTACGAGCCCCAGATACTTCATTGTGGGCTCGATGCCGATGCTAACGCTCCCTACATTTACGCTGGATCCTGGAGGTGGCCCGCGCCAAGGTCCGTGAAAACACAGAGCCTCGGACTTCTTCAGTGCCACGTCCAGTCCCAGCCACCGTATCCGACCCACCAGCAACCCCAGTCGTGACCTTGAGTGTTGCCTCCTGGTGCGTTGCTCCCCGCGTCGTGACGAGGGTATCGTCAGCGTAGCAAGTTACGCTGACACCCTCAGGCAACGCACCTCGCAACACCCAGTTGTATCCGATGTTCTACAGGAGAGGTCCTAGGACCGACCCCTGAGGAACACCGCACGACACATCTCGCCGAGCTGGCCCGAGCCAGCTAGGGTAAGTTATAGCCCTCTGGGATAAATATGCCCCGACAATACGACGGAGGTAGAGAGGCACTTCGTGGTATACCAGTGCCTCCCTAACGCAACTCCAGGGAAAGGTGTTAAAGGCATTGGCGATGTCAAGAGACACCGCCAACACCACCTCGCCCCGCAAGACAGCTTCCTCCGCCAGGGTCTTCACGCGCATGATCGCGCTCACGGTGGACCGTCCCCGACGGAAACCGTACTGGTTGTCCGCCAGGTCTGGGCCCACACGCGTGAGATGCTCGACGAGGCGTTCCGCAATAATTCGCTCAAAGAGCTTACACACCTCGTCGAGCAACACGATCGGCCGGTAACCGGACGGTGAGTCCACCGGCCGCCCCGCTTTCCGGATCAGGACCAGTTTCCCCGTCCTCCACACCTTGGGAAACTGGCCCCTTTCGAGGCATGCGCTGAAGAGCCCCCTCAGTCGAGGCCCGAGTTCCTCGAGGGCCAGGACCCATACACGGCCCGGAATGCCGTCGGGTCCAGGGGCGGTGGTTTTCCGACGACTGAGCCGAAGTACCACGGCTCCTAACTCACCCTCTCTGACTTCTGGTACGTCGTCTTCGCTGCTGCTATCCGCATTGGGCGTCTGGGACGGAGCCATGCGCGGAGGGATGTGCTCCTCCGCGCTCGTCGGAAACAGAGAACCCAAGACCCCCTCCAGCCGATCCGGCTGGAGACTCTGGGTCAGTGGGAGCGCCCTCGGTCGGAGTTTACCTCTGACCTGCAGGTACGGGCCCCCCCATGGGTTCCGCTCCAGGGACTCCAGGAGCTCCTCGCGGGCTGTCGTCTTAGCCCGCGTGATCGCTTTCTGGAGGGTGCCCTTAGCCTCTCTGTAGGACGCATATAGCTCCGCCTCCCGGGCTGCCGCGTCGTCTGGTCGACGATGCCTCCGGCGAAACCTGGTGTACTGGCGGCGGGCGGAGACGCATGCTGCACGCAGCTGTGCAATCTCCGACGACCACCAGTACACCTGCTTCCTGGCCGGCCCGGGTGTAACCCTAGGCATCGCCGCATCGCAGATTTGCGACATGGCTCTCCTGAACCACTCCGCCTCGGCATCCACATCGACAGGCCTGTCTGGCGCCGGAATCCAGGCCTGCACGATGGATGCCTCCAGGAGAGCCTCCCGGTCTAGACTCTTGAGCGCCCAACGCGGTTACGGGGGATTCGGTACCGGCTGTGGAAGGTTAGGTGGGGGGACGACCTCGAACCGGATGTATCGGTGGTCCGAGTGCGGCTCCACACCCTCCTCCACGCACCAGCCCATAATACGACGGGCGAGGGCAGGGGTCGCGAATGTTAAGTCCACGACCGAGCAACCCCGACCGCCAAAAGGTGGCGACATTCCCCCGGTTGAGGAGCTCTAGTCCACGTGTAGTGGCCCAGTCCTCAAGTAATCTCCCCCTGCCATTGGTTACCCGGGAGCCCCACGCCGTAGACCAGGCGTTAAAGTCTCCCAGGAGAAGGACAGGGCGAGGACGACACGAAGTGAAGACGACGTCGAGCTCAGTGAGCCATAGCTCATACTGAGCGTCGTTATTGTTGTTCGGCGAGATGTATGCGGCCACGACTGCCACCCCTTTATATTCCGCAGCAGGCAGCCTCGACCGTTTGCAATAATTGCAAGATGCGAGGTGCTTGCGGACCCCCCAAAGATGCAGGCCAAGCCGTCTTGCGCCACCAGGCTGCCCGGGTGGGCGTAGTACGGCTCGGCGACCACGACCAGATCTATGGACCACTGCGCGATGCTCTGGTACAGAAGATCCTGAGCAGCGCGGCAGTGGTTCAAATTCGTCTGCAGGATGCGGATATGGGTGTCCATTAATGGACGTCCATATCAGCATCCCGCCGCGATTCTGGGCGCGCGGTAGCGACACCCCCGCTGCCTTCAGCGAACGGACGAGGTTTTTGCCTCGAAGCGGCGCAGGAACGGCTGCCGACCCTATGGTCCGCCGTCTTGCCCTCCGCCTCGCATCTGTAGCAGCGAGGCGGTGCGTCACAGGCGTTGGACTTGTGACCGGGCCGGCTGCAGCGGAAGCACCGATTACCCACGGTGTCTTCCACTGCACACTGCACTCCTACGTGCCCCACCATCATGCACCGGAAACACCTTATTTCCCGGGCACGCAGGAGGTGCACCTGCGCCTTGAGGAATCCCCCTATAAGGAGGCTCCGTCCGTCCGCAATTTTAAGTGCCGCCGCGACGGGGCACTGGACGACTGTCGTTCCATGACCGGTAGGGCTGAAGGAGATCTCTCCAGCCCTCACCTGGTCATGGGGATAGCCGCCCGCCTCCACGACGGCGGAGATTAGCTCATCCGTCGTGGCCGCGTCGTCCAGGCCCGAAATGCGCAATGCTGCACATTTAGTGGGTCTGGAGACGCGGACGGCTTCTGTGTCTAGCGTGTCCCTTAGCCTAGCCGCAAGGGCGTCAGCTTTGGGGCCGCTGGAGGCGCCGGAGACCTCGAGTAGGCGAGCCCCGGTGCGGGTGGTCTTGCACCGGAGCCCCTCCTGTATCTCAAGGGCCTTGAGGTCCACTGAGGTTTTGACCTTCCTCAAAACATCGGCGTACCCCACACCCCTCTCCGCACCCGCCGTCGTCACCGTCAGGACGACGGCGGTAGAGCGAGGGGGGCGGGGCCTCTTCGGCGCCTTCGCCGCGGCGGCTTGAACCGCTTTTTTGGCGGCCTTTTTCCGCTTCTTTTTCGCTCCAACTACTTGCCATCCCTCCTCTCTAGAAGGATGTGCAGCTGGAGCGAAACGGGACGCGGGGGCAGCGGGGGTAGCAATAGGCCTCCCCTTTTTCTTTTTCTTTTTCGTCGGCTTTCCCGTCGTGGCCGGTTTAGCCGGTGTCCGGTTTGCTTGCGAGGCGGACATGAGCAGAGCTGGGCGGGCGACAGACGCAGGTGCGAGAGTCCCACTGGCAGCAGCCGCGTACGAAAACGAGGGTCGCGCCAGCGGGGGCCGGTACGCCCGGTCCTCTAAGACTGCGAGGCGCCTCTCTATCGCCACCAAAACTGCCGTCATAGATGGCCCGGGCTGAGGCGGTAATACGGGCTCCGCGTTGGACACCGTGTTGGGCGCAGCCTTGGGCGCGGTCTTGGTTGCCGGTTCAACCGTCGGGGTCCGAGTCTGATTCACTGGAGGCCCTTTGACTAACTTGGTCAGGCTTGCGACCTCCTGTCGCAGGGCCTCCAGCTGCTTCTGGGAGGCCGCGAGGTCAGTCTCTAGACTGGCCACTTGTCGCCTAAGTTTGGCCTCCTCCGCGGTATCGCTCCGCGCGAGGAGCTCGTCGAGTGACGCTTGGGCGTCGGAAACGAGCGACGCCACGGTCTTCTTCCTGCCCGAAAGATTTTTGCCACCTTTCATGGCGTTATTTATTCGGGCAAGAACTCCCATGAGCTCTCGCGCGGGCGGAACGTCGGTGTCTCTGCCACTGGGCAAAGACGGGACTTTGAAGGGGTTGAGGGTTTCCGGCCTAGACCCGTCGAGCTTAGTTGCAGTTTGGTCGGCACCTCTTCCGACTCGCTGGAAAGAGCCATCCCCCGCTCGGAGCAGCTGGTGCTCCTGTCACGAGACGGCCCACTCTTCGGCGGATAATGCCTCTTCCTCAAAGAGGAATAGCCCCCCGTCTTCATAATGCGGCTGGGATCAGCAGTCCCAGCTGCGGTCTCCTTCCGACCTTCATCCCGTAGCGGGCTTCGGGACCTTTCATCGTCCATTTCGGTTGCGTTCGGAGTCAATTTTGGTTGCGGTTGGTCGTCGGTTTGGGTTTGATTTTTAGCGCGTGGAAATATTTATTTTTTGTAATTATTGGGTCAATCCCACGAATGCAACAGACGAGGCTCTGGTCAACATTATAATTAAGTATGGAGGTTCTCGTTTCCCGGGTCAACAAAGTATACTGGCGAAAACCAGGCGAAAGGTGGGTCTCTGCCTACCACTTTGTGGAAAAGGGCGTGATAAAAATTTGTAGTAGAACAAAAAAACTGTTTTTGAAAACCCAAAAATCTCAAAATTTCTAAAAAGAAATAAGGCAACGTGCAAAAGAAGGATACCTAATACAATTCAATACATTTACATCAGCTACGAAAAATAAACTTGTAATCTACATTACAGATTCTCCTAAAAACCTTTCTAAGAAATGGAATCAAAAAGTCAAATGGTGAAAATAACATGTTTTCACTAAGCTTAAAGATCATCGAGGGGAAGGCATAACTCTTGTTTATTTGCGAGGAACAAAGATAACCCAGTATTTTTATTTTGCTATAAATGTTACAACGCCTGCTGTTGTTATTTATCAAGGAAAAGTTCCTACTGCGAATATTGAATTCCAAAAGAAGTCGTAGTTCAACATTACAGAATTATGAGACGTGATCTGACAGTAGAAGCTTTTGATGATCTTATTCGGTAAACAAATTATAATAGTAGGATATGTTACCTTGGCGCTTCGTCAGATATCTTATCTAGTCTATAAAGGTGACATTAAATAAAAGGCAGGTTCACTCGGTCAATAACGGTATAAAATATATTGTATTATTGACTTAAGGGCTGTTCAAACTACGCTATGATATTACTACTACTGTTTATTAGGTGCTCATAATATGCACGACTCACACACGACGAGACGTCACGAGACCAACGCCAAATAGTAATGCGAATTCCAGTGTGAGCTAAAAGAATCCCACTTTCCCACACACACATAATGACGTTTTTATGTGGAATGCTCAAAAACACATTGTATCATGTCTATCTTTCCTTAAAATAATAAATCAAGTTACCGGACACCTGCTAAGCAAAATGAGGTAGAAGTTCTGTTTTAAAATTAACGTACCTACTCTCTTAGAATAACAACTTCGTAATAATATCATGACATTTTAGATATTGAATATATTATTCAATATCTAAAATGTCTGTACTTAGTGGAATATTACCGAACTATAATTAAATAATAAGTAACTCAATTATCATCACTGTTGGTCCATTTCTTGTCTGCGTGATGTGCGGGGTTGTATCTATAATTAGCAATAAACGTTTACTTAAATAGACATATTATACTGTTTGTCCATATAGGTACCTACTTATTTTTCATCACTTCTATTCAAAAAATGTCATTTTGTTCCTACATAAGTGCGCCTTAAAACAGCTCTTTTTGTTAAGAGGCTTTTTAGCGGGCAATAATGAGATTCGAATTAGGAACATGATATTTTATAGTAATACCGAAAAAAAACAAAACGCGTGAATTTTTCTCATCACCAGTACCTACATTATTTTTTCATCTCTCATGCTCTGAAAGTGGGTTATTACTTACCTAATATGCGGGTTGAAAGTTATACATTTCGGCCCTAGGGCGGAAAAGTAAAAAAAAAATCATCAGCATATCTTGAGGCGATGGCATAAAACGTATACAGCCAAAGTTCGATAGTCAATACAACATTCTGGTTTGTGAATGATCATAAACAAAAAAAGAGTTGGGTTACAATAATATAAAACGTAAATAGCACAAACAATAATTATTTGGACAGTTAGACGTTAAAATACTGAGTATTTTAATATTGACTTTTAGTAGAGACTCCGACCAAACCTGACTAAATCGACCGCCGTAACGCGTCAAATCATAAAAAAATACTCTATAGCACATCCTAAAATATGTGCGTAAGAAAATAACTGAAGTAATTAAAAAAACTGAAGACCATTTTGTATGGAAAAATATAACTAATGACTAGGCGGTATGACTAAAAGACTTGCCTGCCCTGAAAAAAGTGCGAATGAAAAACAAAAATTAAAAAAAGGCGGAAAGTACACAGTACTTGATACGTGATCAATCTCTATTGTTATATTTGTTTTATTTGACTTTTATTTGCTTTCCTCGTATTCGAAATGAAAAGTAGAGTGTTTAACTCGGGTGAAAACACCCATTTCTGCCTCGAACTATTGGCGCCCTCACTACGTTCGAGCGCCAAAATATCTCGTCAGAAATGGGATGCTTTCTTCCCTTGGTTAACAATCTACTATTTCATAGAAGGCGATGAAAAGTAATGTTTATGCCTCGAGAGTAATTTTTCACTCTCCCTCGTTACCCACACAGTCACCGCTCAGGATTCTACTTTAGAGACACCCGCCGCTACGCTCGGGATACTGAGTGTTTCCTGTTTCATACCAATAAAGTTCGGACCGTTGGTATGAATCGCAGTGAACGATTTTTGAAGTGGCTGTTTCACCCCATGGAGTGAAAGACCCAGTCTTTTTTTTAGACTTCCGCATTCATACCACTGGTATGAATGCGAAATTACTGTTTTCGGGTTCCGGATTCGAACCAGTGTTATTTTATCACTACTGAACAGTCATACACGAAAGTGTTATTACATCAATTCATTTTTATTTACTTAGATGTAAGCAAGAGCTTAATATTAGATCACCGTGCTATGTTATCGCTATGGGGATTCCAACTATGTTTTTTGCTTCGATGCAATATTAAAATAATAATTGTGTGGGTACTATATTATTATATTAGGTAATAGGTACATAATTATATAAATAATGTAATAAACTCAACTCCATCCGTTCTGACAGTAAGCAGGGTTTATATATGGTTAGTTACTATATTATATTGAGTAAGATTTAAATAAATAAATATGTGAGAACACTCGAACTCAACGCCATCTAATGTTTAATTTATATAAAAAACTACAAAACTCCGGAGTTAAAACTTAGTTCCGCTATAACATGAAGTATATTATAATCAATATTTAAACCACGTTACCCTTAAACCGATGCGAAATGCTCAGGTAAACGCTAGTTCATTTCTTAAAATAAGCCAATAGGTGAATAGCTTGTCTTTTTACGTGCTTGCTAGTGTGATTGGTAGACGATTATAATGACGTCATCGTTTCTATGCAGTTGGTTTAAGTTCCAAGACGAGAGTTGTGCGCGTGAATTGTGTATTTTTGGTAAGTATTTTGATTTTAATTTTTATTAGTTTCTTTAAGATATTATATCCATTACACACTTTTGTTTTATTAAAGAACAATGGTAGTTGCCCATACTAGCAATTGTCTTACACAAAAGATGAGCGCACATAAACGAAAAATATGTCGAACAATTCAGCGTCACTTGCAGACTCCATAAGTGAAGTCATTTTCCATCGAGAAAGCCGGAAAATAAAGCTACTTATTGTGTGTTGATATTGTAGGTTATGTTGTCGTAATAGATAAAATAGCACAAGTTCACGCAAAACAATATCAGAGTCCTTTGGTCGAATTATTGCATAAAAACAGAAAAAGCACACAAAACAACAACATCGACAAAAAAGCGCGGAGTATTCTGTCTTCTGTCAAAGTGACAAGGTAGTATCGCACGACATCATTGGCTGTGTATGATTGGCTGGCGCACGGGCCTCACGGTTATAAATAATCGTTGATAATCTTATAAAATCTAGATTTAATGCCGGCTTTTATTGGAACATTTAGATACTTGTAAAATCGCAAAATAAACAATAAATTACTTTGGTATATATAATATTTATGGGCGTTTTTAAATAATGAGACAATTTTTTGCCATTGTTCTTTGAAATATATATAATATATATAAATATGTACATATTATACATATAAAATAACAAAATTCCGATACAAAAAAAAACTGAACGGCTCTTAGTTATTCGGCAACAATGTAATTCAATCATCAAATATATTAACCTACACTGTTTTCGAATTTAACTAAGATCCCTTCAGTTGTTTTCGCGTGAAAGAGTAAGAAAGATCCATCAAATTTCCATCCATACAAACTTTAAACTTTATAACATTACGAGAATAATAGATTAATAATTATTAAATTTAAGACTTAGTAAATTGTAATACAGGATTTCTGCCTTTAAAATATCGGAGGAACCGTCTACTTCACGTGGTCCGTCTACTACTACTACACAGAATTTGAAAAAACCAAGAGAGGTCCATGTATATTGTATAAAGGTGGATACAATTATACTTGGAAACGTAACAATATCGACGGTTCTGAGATATGGAGGTACTCCAAAAAGACTCTTACAAGTGTTATGCAATACTAAAGGTGCATTTGTCCCCATTCGAAATACTTAGTAACATAGTTAACAAATAGCCTAATCTGTGATCATTATTTTTAATTTAAGTGACCAAGACTCATCTGTGATAACAAACTACGAGTATATAAGGATAATCAACCCGCAATCTGTGATTTGATTAATAGTTAAAATATTTTATCGGTTCGCTGGAACGCGAGTGGTTACGTCGAAATAAATAAGACGGAGTGAAAGACAAGTAGAACAGACAATTTGAAGTTTTGAATTATTTAATTGGGCGCGCGAAATCGAACAATCGATTTTTTTAGTACTGTGAAAGGTACGTTACTTTAATGTTTGATAACTCAAAAAATATATAAGCTACATATACCAATAACTACAGCAAAGCACGTTAATGTGTTCTATCATCACGCCAAATTACAAGTCGATAGCTTTAAAGTTGCGACCGCTATCGTGGCACAGACATTTTCGATTGGGACCAAGTTAGAGAAGACTCCGCTGCGCTCCGTCTTAATAAATATTTCACACAATCTATGATTTTTATTAGCTGTTGAGTTAGACTAATCTGTAATCTATAAATCATTTAGTTATTTTTTAAGAGTATTATTAAACCTCAATCTTTAATTTTATTTATAGTTAAGATGTTTTATAAAACTATTGCAACTCACTCTGTGATTTTTTATTAGCTGTAAGTGAATTTGTTACTTTAATATTGATATATTATATTAAATATTTTATATTTACCTATATTTACACTTTAATACATTATAATATAATTAAAATCGTTAAAAAGAGAAACTTAGACTTTAAATATTAGATTTTTACCACTCATAGTTTCATTAAACCTTTTCTTCCCGACAGTATTGCCAAAGTATATAAAATAATAAAAAAGTAGTAATGGTCCGCGAATCTAGAACTCAAAAGCAGTACTTCCGCATTCATACCAGTGGTATGAATGCGGAAGTCTAAAAAAAGACTGGGTCTTTCACCCCCTGGAGTGAAACACCCACTTCAAAAAGCGTTCACCGCGATTCATACCAATGGTCCAAACTTTATTGGTATGAAACAGGAAACACTCAGGATTCTACTCCTTTGCTTTGCTCTGGATTCACAATAGCGCCTTCGGAAACATTATATCATTTTTCGCCCTGGTCAAAGACCTAAAGTGATAAAACTGATAAAGCTAAACCACGTTAAATAATATAAACATATAATCACGCGTGCTTCCCAGAAAACATAATTAGATAATATTTGTACGCCCACTATTTATGATTGAATATCCAACTTTAAAATGTGTTGTCAATGAAACATCTTGTTACTATGGCCCAATTTGGATACTAACGTAACAGGCTCGCCGCCTACTTATTCTGTTACGTTATACTGATGCAACTAATAATGTTTGCTAGAGCCACGTCCGTTATTCGGCAGAGGTTTTAAGCTCTAGTACCCCTAAGCACCTACGCAGACTACCTATTTAGAGACAGGTGGATTACACACCCACACTTTGCCAGTAATGTTGTCAGTCCCACGTAAGCCAATTGCCGGTACCGGGTACTACAGAATATTCAAAACCACTCTGTAATTCAAACCAAAAAATTCCCATAGCCAGCACAGATGATACTTACCACTTAATATATATTTTTTGCAGTCGGAGTACCTATTAAAGTGCAGTAGACTATCAAAAGAGTTCGCGGTTGAATATGCAACTTTAAAATGTGTTGTCAATGAAACATCTTATTACTATGGCCCAATCTTTGATTTCTCAATGTCTTCGAGTAAATATTTCTGACTTATTTACAAGTTCGTATCATACTTGACATATTTAATTACTACACAAACAAATTAAGCAACAAAGCAAGGGTCCCTCGTACCAACCACGAAATTCTAAAAACAACTCATTATCTTAATTCTATAAATAACAAATCGTTACAGACTTGTCTTGACATCGAGGGCACTCTGACTTGTTGTTTTGAACTTATACACATTCACGGTTGACACAGGTTATCAAATCTATTTATTCAGAGATAATAAATATATCACACACTAGACGGAAGCGCCAGTTTCTCCTCTGCTGGTCAGGCAACACCACCTAAACCACAAGCAAAATGTTGTCCTCAAGTGTATCTTTTCTTACTTTTATTTACGTAACATTAGTGTTCACAAGTAGTTTCAGTAGCGGAAACCTTACCATGAATACCATGGTGGACAAGTGCAGCAGTTCCTTATCTCAAATGTTATTTAACGTTTGTACAGGATTGCTGGTGGTCAGTGATCTACCTTCGCCTGAATATCTTTCAAAAGTCCGAGCAAAGAGAGCCACTTTGGCCTTTATACGGGCTAAGCGGGAAATAACACAAGAGTGTTGCGACAAAGCTTGCTCTATTGCAGAATTATTCGAATATTGTCCGGAAACTTGGTGATTTAAAAATTAACATTTGGACTATTAGTGAAGCTGAACCTGAACTATATTTACTAACAGAAGATTGTTACTAGTCTGTGAACTGACTGTCGCTCGTGTATATATGGCTCAGATTCTTTGAATACGAAGCTGTCAAGGCAACTGATTCGTGGTTTTTGAAGACTGTATTTAATTTTTGTTCAGAAAGTATGCCAACTTATGAGTGCGGGCTCTTGGGTACTACTATTTGGAGACCAACTAGTTTGTATAAATTACTGTGCTTCCCTTAATGCATATTGAAAGTACCTTGTTGTCTAGTGACAGACTATATTATTATTATTAAATTAAGTATATGGTCTTTATTATGTACTATGTAAGGTTACAATAGTGTCAGATTGTTATAATTTCATTATTATTTCCTATCTGACAGATAGCACTAAACCAAGAAAAGTATGATTAAATTATTTAAAAAAAAATATACAAAAATTAATTGCTAATCTATCTGACATTTCCAACGCTAATCTTCAAAGATACAAAATATTGTGTTATTTATTACTTTTAAAATACTTTCTAACAGGAAATTATTTTTTTTAAAGTGTACCTGCTTTGATTTGTAATTAAAGACATTATGAATTTCTAGATTTTAAAATATATATTGGGTGTGTTTTTGTCGATTTTAATTTGCCTTTGTAAGTACATAGTGCATTAATTGAATGTAGTTTGAAGTTACATTATTTTATAATTTTCTTGATCAAGTATATTTATAATTAACGAGTCTATTTCAGAACTTAAATGTTGTGTTTATGTATAAATAGTGCTTCTTCGATGTATACATGGGTTAAACGTTTTTAACCCATGTATACATCGAAGAAGCACTATTTATGATATTAGGCAGTACATATCTACAATTATAATGTTAAGTGACATTAATTTATTTTAATTGTGTGAAAACTTAGTAATGATTCGATTCAACTAGCGACATTAACAGTTTTAATTACAATGTACTGTATGTTATGTAATAAAATGGTAATTTTGATTTTTACGCACGATTTGAATTACTACACAATACATTCATTTACCACATTTGCAGCACAATACTGCTAAAGCAGTTAAAATTTCACTCAAATTCAAATTGTTGATGAAATATATTAATTATTATTAATAATTATTAATGCGTATAGTTTCGTCTGTCTGTTCATCTATTTGTAAATCAGACTAATGAGTGTTGACAGATCTCAAAACAATTCCATGACAGTATCATAAAGCAATTAATTTAATGAACTTGTAAATACAATTACAATATATTGACTAAACAAGTGATTAATTTGTTTTCATATATAAATCCTTGCTCCTCAACTATCCGACTCACTTACATACGAATACAGCTAAAAGGTTAAAATTCTACAAAACCATCCTCCATAAAGCTCATCCCCGCTACTTACCTACATTCTGTATGGTGTAAAAACTATTTTGCGTCGTTGTTGACCGGGAATGTTCCTAGAATGCTGGCCGCGTTGCCATGTTCAATGGCTTATGAAATGATGCATGAAGATGTCTTATGGAAGCATCGATCAGACGTTTTAGCGATGTCTCTAAAAAGGTAGCGAACGCTCAGACCCCATGGGTTTCTACCCCAAACGGTTCAAATACGTAATTACCTGCTAGCGTATTTACACCGCATATTCAGATGTGTTTGGAAGGTATGGGGTGATAAGGTGTCGACGCATGTCGCGTCCACCACGTCTTTCTAATCTTCCATGTTAGCAAATACATACCTACCG
The DNA here is from genome assembly GCA_963556515.1 of Nudaria mundana. Lineage (NCBI taxonomy): Eukaryota > Metazoa > Arthropoda > Insecta > Lepidoptera > Erebidae > Nudaria > Nudaria mundana. The sequence goes on along the minus strand of OY748304.1, from coordinate 8,415,266 downwards.
TCCGATCTCTTCCCTTCGCTTTGTACTAGCCAATTTGACTTACGTATGTTTAAAGAAAAGGCGTTTTGAGAAAAATTTTAATTTTATCCACAACGAAGTTGCAAGTGGTTGAAAAATTATGCAAATATTTCGAGGAAAGATGTTCGAGAAGTATGCAATCTACGACCTATTCGCCGTAGAATGACCTATACGTCTCCCCTGATATAACTACGTTACCCTCGTCTCAACTCGACGTAGGAGCTCTGCCAAGCCAAAATGTATAGGAATTTTACCCCATAACCATACTTTTTCTTTTTCGACGTACATGTAGAAAATTAACTGCATCAAGCAAAGCGACGTATACAATTATGATAGTGTTTTTGTTTTCACACCAATCTGTAATTATGACTGTAGGTACTATGACGAGCGCACGAGTTGGCGACAAGAACAAAAGCAGAAAGGTGCGAACTCTCGCGCTCTCGCGAGTTTTACGCTCGCCAGTTAATTCACATAGAAATTACTGAGAAAGTTATAATGATCCCAATGATCTCACCTCCATCTTTGCGGAGGGTATTAACTACAAATTCTTAAGTACCTACTTAAACTCACTTTAATAATGTTACTAATTTACCACTGACTAGCCCTCTGGGGAGACAGGCATTAATATTATAAAATGTAAAAATATGCATCCAATAGTATGTTTGTTTGGTCTTATCTGTGAACGGAGATCCTGAAAGAAATCGTTTTCATCTTCTGAGCTTTCTATGGAAAATAGTAACAGGACAACTCGAGTGAATGAGTTGCATTTATGATTAAAACTTTGATAAATACATCATCCTTTGGTCTTCATTAGGTATATAATATGTGGTATGATAGTAAACCTTTATATCGGTATGTGGAGAGAGGAGAGGAGAGGTTTTGTTATTCACCAACTCTCGGCTTTCCAGTCTAACTGCGATTCGGCTTAACTTCGATATTTTCAGTGAATCAACTGCCATCTGACCTTCACAACCCATGGACGATATCGAAGTTCTGTAGTTAGACAGGTAGGATTTTTGATTTAGGGCTCCAACTACCCCTAACTGCCATAGATGTTCGTATGACAACCGGGACCGAAGGCTTAACGTGTTCTCCAAGGCAAGGCGGGGTCTCAGAGTGTCTTAAGAAATGGTCATCTATCCTAAGACCGGCCTGACTAGATGTTGCTTAACCTTTGCAATGTGTTAACATTGTCAGGTACCACTAGACCACGAGCCCCTCTTATGAGAGGTTTATGAATAAAAAATTTCCACAGAATAGATATACCTAACATCTTAGAAGGTGATTAGAGTCAAATCCATACACGTGTAGTGATATCATAACTTGTTGCTAGTGTAGATAAGAATAAAGTTACTACTTCCCGTAATGTTATCATTTTCTAAACTTTAGAATTAATTATAAATAATTAGCGTAGAGAGAGGTTCTAGAAATTCCAATCATAAATAGTTTGGTATTCCATATTTCTACATGTCGAGCAGTATACCTGTTGATATAAAGTACCTACTGCATATGTATCTATGAAAATTAAATAAGAGTTCACCAACAATAAGTCACCACGCAGCAGTATCGTGTTTAAGCGCAAAATAATAAGCGTTACTGCTGAGTTGTTGATCTGATTCTGTGATCCGTACCAAACGCCTTATCTAGAACAAGTACCCATATTCAATTTTATTCACTTGGTGTCTGTCATAAACTAATAAATAAAAGGACTAATAAAAATGATTAATAAATAATAATTAAGTACGTCTATGGGTGTCTGTTTTTTACAATAGGTACCTATGGGGCTTTAGAAAGCAGAAACCTATAGAATCTATACAGGAAACAAGCAAAAATCCAATGTCATGATTTAAAATTTTCGAATGTAGGTACCGAGTGTACGTAATTATCATCATGTAATTAATAATATGTGAAGCGAAATCTCTGTACTCATTTTTACGCAAATTGCGCGGACGGAGGAGTATGAAACGCACACTTATAGTTTACTAGCGGACGCCCGAGGCTTCGCCCACTTGACATTTTATATACACATATACCTTCCTCAAGAACCACTCTATCCATTGGTGAAAACCGCATCAAAGTTTGTTGCGTAGTTTTAAAGATCTAAGCATACATACAGTCGAAAGTGACTTTGTTTTATAATATGTAGTGATATAGTTTATAATTATAGACTGCAGAATGCTAATACTTAAAAAAACATGGTCGAATTTCTATCACTGTTGGACCATCAGTATAGGTAATTATATGAAGGAATTACCCGTACCACACAGCGTACCTATAACGTACAAATTTATCATGATTGTCCTACATTAACCTGAAACACGAGTATATCATTCACATACAACAGTATCTAGGTCAAACATCGTCCTCTAGTGGTCTAATCGGCCTTTAATTTGATTTGCGTGCGAAATAGCTCGCCGATAAAATGCTTAACCAAGGCAACATAGGATTTATGGTAAGGGTAACTCCAACAAAAAGTACCCGAATAAATCTTCTCCGTAACTTAATATAGTCTCAGTTGACGTTTTTATCTGAAGCTGTGACCACGGACAGACATTTTGAATAAAATAGTATCGTACTTTTTACCCGACTGCGTCCGCGAGGGTTATGTTTTTCGTGCGTATGTATGTATATTAGTGTGTTTGTATGTTTCTTTGTTCCCCTTTACAGGAATAACGGATGCACAGATTTCGACCACTGGGGTCTCTAATAAAAGGTAAATGAAAAAGCTCTTGAGTGTCATAGGACTCATAGGGTAGACAAAATGTGGTTTAAAAATATTTTTCCTTAATTTTTGGACTCCAATATTACCTAGTTCTTAAACCTAGATACAAGGTCCTGCTCAGGTATAGTTCTCTAGTTAAGTTTAGTCGGTTTTTTTTAATAATCGTATTTCATCTCGTGCCATTTCTTAAATATTTGTGTTATTTATACCTTTACTTGTATTGCACACTAGTGTAATTGTATGTATGTAATGTAAGTCGGTATATGACCTGAATACATTATAAAACGGAAAATTTGATAATTCATTATATATTATTAAGAATAATCACTTACAATAACAACTGGCGACAAATTAAGAGAATCTGTCTGTTTACATTTAATATTAGTTTGTCCCAGTTTTAAATATTATTCCTTGTATGTAGACTTATTTACAATAAGAATTACAATATACATAATTATGTACAAAAAATATTAACGCTACAAAATGTCGTTTAAAAAATCCTCCGCGTCATTGCTAACTGGGAAGGTTCCCAGAATGATGGCTGTGTTGCCACGTTGTATGGCGATACTTATTAATTGGGCCAGAAATTAGTCAGCCTGAGAAGCATCGATTAAGCGTTTAGCAATGTCTCTATAAAGGCGGCGTGCGCTCGGACCCATGACCCCAGTGTTTCAACCCCAAACGGCTCAAATATGTAATCACCTTCAGTTAGTATAAATTTGTATAAATATTTCATAACCTTACTTTGAAAGTCATGCAAAACATTAAATTTGAATAGTATGTAGCTAGACAACTTTTATTGCAGTGCTGGATCAAATCGAAATGCAATCATAGTGTCTCGACATTCGTTTGTAATGTGGTTCTGTGACTACGATTGGATATTTCCAATATATGCCCCAAGGCGAGACTTAAGAATTTCATATCCTATTTGAAGTAAGGCAAGTTTTTGGAACTTTATTCTTGATACGGGTTACACTGAAAAACAATGGTAGGACATAATTTTTAGCATTAAGATTTCTTGGAATAGTCGATTATTGCAACATTCAAGTTCTATAATCAATATTTTTCTTTTTAAACCAAGTTTTATCAGCATAATATTGCATTGTCATGCGACTTACATATACGGGAAAGGTATCAGCTCAATCGGAAACCAGGAAGTGAGTTCAATTTAACTTGTAAGATTTGATTACACACCGGACATCGGGACAGGTGACGGGTTTGTTTTACCAAAATCGAATATATCTTATATATTCCCCGGAAACGTCATCTATTTAATATGTAACGAAGTATTATGCGAAATGCGAGCGTAGTAAATGCCTCTGTCTACGCCTTCGAAGATAAAGACATCATTTGTGTCTGACTTCATCATCTCAGCCCATTTGACGCCCACTGCTGGGCATATCGGCCTCCCCAAAGAAGGGGGAATTCAACCTTCATATACCACGCTGGTCGGACGTGTTAGTATAGGGGTCCCCAGGACCATCGACCTCCATGATCGGGTCCTGAGGACGGCGGGGTAGCCACGCGCCGCCCTTACAGAAGCAGGCTAGAAAGGTCGCGTGATGCGGGTCCTCAGCCCCACAGCATGCAACCAGATTCACTCACCGACGCGGGATAGAACCCAACCCTAACGACGAGGAATTTTCATTCTGACCAAACCCCAAAGAGGCCACACAGGTGGCCAAGGTGTACCAGAGACGCCCGCAGCAATGGACATAAGAGCAGCCGCGGTCACGTGAAATTAAAAAAAAAAAGTCGTCGCGGGCGAATCTGCTCATGTTCCTATTTTAGTAAAACTTTCCAACATATCCCCTTCCAAAAAAGACTTAGAATACCTTCAGCATACATATAATACCTAATATAAGTTCAACATATCAGTTCTTAAATTACGATCCGGGTTAAGGATCGTTCCAACTAACCTAAGGGAAGATAGGACAATATAAATTATGATAATGGTTTAGCGATCGACGAATTGCGTGTCAAACACAAATTTACCCACTAGAGAGTTCTTTTATATCACTGAAAGTATCGTACTCACGAGAAGTACTTTTGTACATTTAGGTAAGTACTTATAACTACGTTTGCTTTCATGACATATAAAAATCAGTAAATAAATTAAAATTGTATCAGTCTCTTACAGTGAATTAGGAGATTCTGAATTCGGCTTTTGCTGTGATACTTAACCTGTAAGGACTGTGTACGATTGAAAACAAATTTACTTAGTGTAGACAAACATAAAAGGTGTGAACTTGGAAGTAAGAATTGTACGTTCATAAATTATTCAACAATATACTCGTACTTTCATTGAATCTATTAGAGTTTCGTTAACAAAAGTGACCGCCACACGGACGAAATGAACAGTCGTAGCACTTCCTTGTAGTTAATAAATAAGTTTGAACACTTTTTTCCAAGGAAAAATATTTTCTCTACACCGCTGCGCCGGGATATCGTCATGACTCTGGGCGTAGATACTCTATAGCTGAAGACGCTGTATACGAGCTATGGTCTCCAGCGGGAGGAAGTGAAACGTGTGCCTATGTATGTGTATGTAAAGAGGCGGCCGGTAGGGTGAGGGATTAGGTCCTTGCCGAAGCAGGCCAGAAGGGTAGCGTGCTGGGGTTGCAGTCGACCCACGCCTTCACACATCGACGAGGGATAAAACCCGACCACAAAGATGCACAAGATACTACCCGACGCAACCCCTGGTTGAGGCTGAGGTGAGGGTGAATTGTGTACAAATGAGTTTGTTTCATAATAGGTTCTACCAAGGTTCTACGCCAAAATGATTGTTATTATAAGACACAAAAACTACAAATTGGATTTCAATGAAACTATACTTACGATATTAATATTCAGATTAATATGAAACTTAATTATGAAACTTACAGTACATCAAAATAATACCTACAGTTCACTTTTGTCCCATGTAATATGTCCCAGTGGGAATCGGGAACGAGTAAAGTATCCAACGAGGGTGGGTACCACGGGCATCAGCTAAACACTTTGACTGCCTCGGTGGCTCAGTGGTATGAGTATGCGACTGCCGCCCCTGAGGTCCCAGGTTCGATTCCGGGTCGAATCAAATTATTTGTGTGATCCACAAATGTTTGTTTCGGAGTTTGGGTATTTTCTATGTATAATATGTATGTATTTAGAAATATATAAGTATGTTTATCAGTTGTCTAGATCCCATAACACAAGCTTATATTAGCTTAATTTGGGCTAGATGACGTTGTGTGAAAATGTCCAAAAATATTTATTTAAAAAAAAAAAAAAAAAAAACACTCATAATGCTCTGGAAACTATATCATAGGATAACTTTCAAATAAATATGTATAATGCAAACCAAGCGAATGTCGCTTAATGTGAAGTTATGGCGCCCATAGGAGTTCCCCACTGTAAACATGTGCTACCAAACACCGTTATTTATGTTTCTAAGCTTTTTCCGTATGAAGATAATATTCAGGTCTATTAAAATAAAGAACATAGAAAAAATTGTGTGTTAGGTAATATTCGAAAAAATTTATGCGGTAGGTAGGTATATCAAGCCATATAGTTTATCGAAATAGTTTTTTTCGTTCTCAATTCCCACTTCACTGGGACCCAAAGTAAACTACCTACGTGTTAATGCATGTTATGAAGATATCGAATACAGATAGCTCCCTCTTGTTTTATACGAGTATGTATTAGGCCAACAAAAAATGGAAAACTGTTTTTAAAGATTTGTTTTGTTTTTTTAATAAGGAGCTAGGTCTATTTTTTTTTTTTTTTTTTTTTTTTTTTTTTTTTTTTTTTTTTTTTTTTTAGTTCCGCGACCAAGGCCGCGGCCGCTCTAACGTCCGTTGCCGGGCGTCTCTGGTTACAAGCAGAACGTATTTCCAGTGAGGAGCTACGTCTGCCAAAAACTGTGCTGCAGTTTGGCAGAAGTAAATAATCCCTATAATGCAAAAGATATTTCGATTAAACATTCTCATTCATCTCTGTATCAAATTGCACAAAGTCGTTTGGACGTGAAAAAAAAAACGAAATCATATTTAAACTTTCACCTTTATAATTTTGTGTATCACTACGTCTGCACCGATTTGCATTCTGTTTTCAGCACAGAATAGATTGGTTATTTTTTGTTTTACAAAACAAAAATTAACAGAATAAATCTTAATAAGTAGCATCTACTCGTAGTTAATCCGAATGCTGCAAAAATAACGCGTCCTGTCTTAATTTAAAAGTTAGTATTTGTTTCTGTACCCCGCAGGGGATTGAGTTGTGTTCGGAACTTTTTAGAGGAGTAGAACTTTTTTACGACGTGATCACGAGTTGTGGTGAAACTGATGTGGGTGAATAAAAAGAGAACTATCTTTAGTTGCCAAGAAGCAGGATTGAAGGGTAAAGTAAAAAATGTTCGTCCGGAAAGTCTTACGAACGTCTTATATTATATTTTCTCCATAATTTTTTTCTGTGAATTTTAAATCTATCTTTAAGCTGAAATGAAAATACTGAAAATGTTGCTAAGGTTGGCAGTTATGGCACATTGAATATAAATTCTAATTATTGGACCTAGACTTCTCATTTTTTCTCACTTAGGTAAAACAAGTAGGTATACAAAGGTGCTACTTATTTATTAACTTACATATACTTACTACATAAACCGACAAATAAACATACACAAACGTACAAAAAGTTATGAAATGAGTTTAGAAACGAGCTACTAGTATTTTATTCCTTATAATAGTATTATATATCTATTGTCCTTATAATAGTAAAGATGGTCATGGATCATGGTTCTATTCCATACAAAGGGAACCACCCCACCGAGTCCATAACTTACAATAATTATTGCGTCCAATTTTTAGTATGCATATTCACGGAGGAAATATATAGATACGTACCGTAAATTGAATTGTGTCTGGAGTAAACATGTTCACAGCACACTTCAATCTAGATGTTCGTCATGAGTAGTCAATAGACTTAATGAAATTCCCCACTACGTCAGGTATCACAGATTGCGTCCAACCAATATGCCCTGCAGAGGTGCAGGGGAACATTCATGAACACGATATTTAACCATCATAACTGGACCACCCGCTACCCTTATACTTATGCCGCATTGTATAGGATGAATAATAGTCGAGCGGGATGAAGGAGATCTTGCATCATTGGATGAGTATCAGAGACATATTTCATGCTATTTCTTGCGCCTAGAGGCAATGATATAGAGGACGGTTCATGTTATATCAGTACCAATAATGTGGGTTCGTGTACATATATAACAAATGGAGAAAACGTAAAAATAGAATAGGTTATAATTTAAAAATGTTTAATTTAATACACCGCAGAGCCACATTAGTAGAAACGAGAATGTGTTTCTAAATATTGTACTTAATATTATTTTGGCCATAAAATATACCTATATTACCTACATATATTATGATTTATCTAAATATAAAGACAATTTTTTAAGTATTTTACCTACTTCATTATTCAATTGTTTCCCCTTAACTAACTAGTACTTATTAATTTGTAACTACTCGTACTTTGAAAAGTGTTCTAAGCTAACAGTAGACTGGACCATGCCATCACATTTTATAAAAAATAGTTTCTAAGGAAAAAACTTCATTAATGATTCCGATTAGATTTCCGAAATAAAAATTTTATACTTTTTTTTTATTCTTAATAAAATTCTACAAATTTACAAAACACATAACAAACAATAACAATATGTACAAAGGCGTGCTTAAGCCAGTAATGGCTTTTCTTCCATCAGACCTTAGAGGTATAGAGGAGATAGATAATACTAAAGAGAGAAGAGGAAAGTGTAAACGCGTTATTATAGAAACAGGATATACATACAACATGATTTTGTGAATATAGTATTAAATAATAGACAAAGAAAATTAAAAAAATAAACTAATAAATTTAATACATATCAAACAACAGAAAAGAAAATTAAAATAACAGACATAACAATACTTCTAAGCAACTCAATTGTGTTTGATGCAAATAAACTATGCAGTTGAATGATATGTACGCGTTCTGAAACAGAACAGCAATTGTAGCTTCACAACCAAAGCGTTGAACCGGAAAGGTGGAAAAATTCGGTTAAAAGCTTTTGCGCCTCGACGGGACTGGCTCGTAATGTTTTATTCAAAAATTTCTTTCATTCAATTCTGTCACATTGTGGTCCTATAATTAAGGACAACTCTAATTCACAATAGTATAATTAAACCATGTCAACTTGAAACACAATGTTTGAAAATAAGGTCAATAAAGTCGAAATCCCGTTTTTACCACTGAAGTAGTAGACACGGGGTAAGCCCACGTTTTGTCAGTCACTGTTTGTTCCGCGTAAAAGGGGACACGCCCAGTGTCCATTCCAAATACGTTGGATATACTTATGGACTTGACATAACAGTTTCATGTCCATCCAAAGGTTGCCGGTAAGAGAACGCTGTTTACTATGTATTGTATTGTTGTAGTGTTGTGTTGTATTGTGTTGTATTGTATTGTATTGTATTGTATTGTATTGTATGGTATTGTATTATATTGTATTGTTTTGTATTATATTGTCAACAGGTGTACCACGTGCAGGTGAGAATAAATTGGACACCAGAGATGTTGTTACCACTTCTACAGTTAATAAGGTCCTCAAAAAAATGATTGTAAAGAAGTCATCAGTATATAATTTATCTAATGACGATCAACTTATTTATGTCAAGATCCAAGATATTTTTAAGGAAAAGAAGATAACTTCGACAGCGTGGCGTGGTCGGTAGTGCATCCACTTTCGACGCCGGTGTCTCGGGTTCGATTCCCGGTCGGGACAAATTTTGTGTGAAGACGGAAACGTTTTTACCGAAGTCTGGGTGTTTCCTATGTATAATATGTATGTATTAACAAAAACAATGTATATAAGTAGTTATATCAGTTTATCACTAGATAAACTGATATAACTAGTGGTTCTGTGAACCGTAGACTTCGGGAGCGGCTTTGTTTAGAAAATTTATCTTCAATTTTCTTTATTACTCTTTCATTTGACATCCAATCCAAAAAATATCTTTCAAATGTTATTCATTGTAAGCAAGGAGTGTGTGTGTAAAGTTTCATGCAACGATTTGCGAGTTGATAAATACGGCCTCAAACATGATCTGACAGAACCCGTAGATGTAGAGGTACAGACGAAAGAAATTCTTCCCAGTCTGCAAGTTGAAAGGGAGACTTCGGTCGCTTCGCTCCCTCAGTCAATAACGCAGTAATGTCAGTGTTAATTTGACCGAAACGCCACATTATCCGGGTGAAGGGTCAACAAAGTACTGAGTATACATTACGTATGTATTTGTACAATAGTATAATGTAAACATGCGCTTCTCTGGGGTGACATTTCATCGATCCCAGCGCAGTCATTGTCCCCTGCTTCATGTATTTTCACGAAATGTCCAAAACTACATTTACTATATTTACTATATTTTACGACTACTTTGTTACGTTTATTTCCATTCTTTGCAATAAATTGTAGAAATAATTGGATAAGATTTGCATTTATAATTCGTAGACTGAGTAGTGAATTGTATTGTAATTTACTGTTATTGTTGTTTCATGCAAAGCAATGAAGAAACATCACTATGTAATATTAACTGCAGTTTATCTTTGGTCTTATAACAAGAATTTCCATTTCTGAGTTATTCAATTAAGTTTATTTAACTTCTTATATATTGAATTTAATAATATTTTAGCTCCTACAACATTTTATAAAACTGCTGTTAACCTATTATTTTTATTTCCAAATGGTTTGTTTTCGTTCAAGACAATACCACATCAAAATTATTCTCTTTATGGATACGTTAATAATTGTTCGTACGGTTACTAAACTAAGAAAATCTCGAAACGATTTAAACTTGACTCATTTTATACTTTAACTTTATTTTCCCAGCTGCAATAACAACCATCAAGTACAAAGAAACTACTGAAATTATAACTTCTCGAGAGACACTTCCACTCAGGATATTCCGGCTCAACTATTGATGTAAATCTACAGGTTTAGGAAACAACTACTAATATAATTCCACCACTCTTAGGAAACTTGTACTACTGGTACGTGTACGCATACGGGGTACACTACATAAATAAGAATAACTTTATTCCGTCAGTCACAAATACGAATTTCAAAATACCGATTTTCACAATTCCGACTGGTTCAAAATTCTGAATATAACAACTCCGATTGATCATTATTCCTATTTTTATAATTCCTAAATTTCAATATTCCTAACGTTTATAATTACTACTCTCAAAATACCGAGCTTCAATAGATCGAATAACAAAAAGTCCGACTTAATGATATTTCGTTTTTTTTATATAATACAGATCAATTCCGGTGCTGCGCCGGCACGATCGCTTGGCTCGCTCGGCTCGTGCTCTGTTGTGGTCACAGTTCTCACCTAACCTAACCCACTTCTACCCATTCCAGATACCCAGACCACACTGTGTGAAGTTGGTTCTGCAGCGATTTCTTTCTGTCACTAAATTCTGTAGAACAAACATGTTGAATGTCGTGTTTCGGACCGAGAACCCTTCGAGCATTTGACTCTTCGAACGTATGAAAATCGGAAAACTAACAAATCGCATTAATGACTTTCGGTAAAATGAGTTTCGTATTTTTAATAACAGACATTATAATTCTTAGGATTATGAAATTCGGACTTTTGAAAATCGGAACATTGAAATTCGGAATAAAGTTTTTCGGAGTATTTGGGTGTTCCCACGCATACGGTATAGCAACATCTTCGAGACCAAAGTCTACCTCACACAAGAAGGTGCTCCATGCGCAGGAGCACCTTCTGGCTGACCAAGACCGAAGATGTTAACAAAATGTCCAGAAATGGCCCAGAGAGAAAGATGAAATAAAAGTCTGTGTGTTTCTAAAATCACGAAAATAAGAGAAGTTGTGTCTATCTAATATCTATATTATAGAAATGGGGAATGTAGAGGTATCTGGGTTTGATTTTGGATAGGCACATTACATGGAAACCACACATTGAAAAAATACGTCAAAAAATAAGTAACCTAACAGGTTCTATTAGACATATTGTTGGATGTCTGCCACTTAGAGTGCGATATACAATCTATAATTTGTTGGTTAAACCACACATTGATTATTTAATAGAAATCTAGGGTTCCGCCTACAAAACTAACTTACAGCCTCTAATGACTGCACAAAACAGGATTATCAAGGTATTGTTTCACTTCGACTATTTCACCCCCACTTACCAAATTTACCATGAAACTAAAGTAATGAGTATTATACAGCAGTATCACTACAACACATGCATTCTTATACACAAAATACTAAACAGAACCATCCACACAAAAATCACATTCACTAAAAAAAGCCAAATTCAGAAACGTTCTCTCAGACGAGCACACAAACATAAAATAGAACTACAAAAACACAGAACTAACTATGGAAGAAAGACGATAACGTATGAGGGAGCGCAACTATATAATAAACTGCCAATAAACATTATAGAAAGTAAATCATTGGTTATTTTCAAGAAACGTTTAAAGGACCACATTCTTAAGGATTTTGATTAGTAAGTACCTACCTATAGAATAAGAAGAAAAAAAAATATACATATAAAAATCAAAATAAGAAAAAACAAACAAATAAATATGTAAAATATTGGATAGAAACAGGCGTTACTTGGCGAAAATCCATGACCAAACAATGGTAAGTAAAAATTTTTTTAAGAAAAAACTTTTTAGCATTAATTAATAGCATTAATTTTTCGCAGAATCAAAAGGACAACAAAACGTCGACGTTTTTTTTAGTATTTGTTGTTATAATGGCAACAGAAATACATCATCTGTGAAAATTTCAACTTTCTAACTATCACAGTTCATGAGAAACAGCGTGGAAACAGACGGACGGATGGACAGCGAAGTCTCAGTAATAGGGTTCCGTTTTACCCTTACAAAACCCTAATAATTATGGTAAGTAATTAGTTAAATTATCATTTTGATAATTTCTATTAACTAGTACGGTGTCGTGCGCGGTGTTTCGTGACTTTTGACCCTTTAGGGCTGGGTCAAATTTTCGATTTTTTGGCATGCCTCCAGATCGAGGGTTATCCATAGAGGGGTCAACCATAATTGCAGCATAAGCAGTTCTCGAGAGTTAGGGGGGACATTACGGTTTAAGACATTTATTTCTCAAAGATTTACAACAAATCACTTACGAGAAATTATAAACTATTACACAATCGCTCTCACAATGGTTCAGTTGTACATTGTATTGCATTGTATTATTTAACTATTAGGTAGATACTTACTTACACAAAACTACAATATTTATCATACAACTTGAAAGCAAGTATGTATTGTGAGTAATATTATTATCTAAACTAAACTACCCACCACCACATAAACGAGTACCCATGTTGTGGGTACTCGTGCAATATCGAGCAAAATACCGGTGATCATCTACCTAGTGAACCGGTCCGAGGTCGATGTTAACATATTAAGAGGTGTATACACTCAAGCTTCCGGGGATACCAACAGCAAGACGGTTGTATTTACACTGTGATATTATATCATGTATATTTATATACCTATTACATATTTATTTAAAACAATGGTAAGTAAAAATTTTTTTAAGAAAAAACTTTTTAGCATTAATTAATAGCATTAATTTTTCGCAGAATCAAAAGGACAACAAAACGTCGACAATTGTTTCGCCTCTAAACGAGGCATTATCAAGACTGTCTCAGAGAGAACAGCAAAAGCAAAATTTTTGCTATTCTCTCTGAGACAATCACTAGGTAGATGATCACCGGTATTTTGCTCGATATTGCACGAGTACCCACAACATGGGTACTCGTTTATGTGGTGGTGGGTAGTTTAGTTTAGATAATAATATTACTCACAATACATACTTGCTTTCAAGTTGTATGATAAATATTGTAGTTTTGTGTAAGTAAGTATCTACCTAATAGTTAAATAATACAATGCAATACAATGTACAACTGAACCATTGTGAGAGCGATTGTGTAATAGTTTATAATTTCTCGTAAGTGATTTGTTGTAAATCTTTGAGAAATAAATGTCTTAAACCGTAATGTCCCCCCTAACTCTCGAGAACTGCTTATGCTGCAATTATGGTTGACCCCTCTATGGATAACCCTCGATCTGGAGGCATGCCAAAAAATCGAAAATTTGACCCAGCCCTAAAGGGTCAAAAGTCACGAAACACCGCGCACGACACCGTACTAGTTAATAGAAATTATCAAAATGATAATTTAACTAATTACTTACCATAATTATTAGGGTTTTGTAAGGGTAAAACGGAACCCTATTACTGAGACTTCGCTGTCCATCCGTCCGTCTGTTTCCACGCTGTTTCTCATGAACTGTGATAGTTAGAAAGTTGAAATTTTCACAGATGATGTATTTCTGTTGCCATTATAACAACAAATACTAAAAAAAAACAAAATATAATTATTTTTTTAGGGGGCTCCCACACTCGCAATTGGGGGGTTTTAACTCTACTGTACCTCTAACTATGGGATGTTCTAAACGTAGTTATTATTATTTTTTTATTTAGGAAACTAAATCTACCGTCGTGATGGCTTTTGCACGTAGGTACTCGTACATTATCCTATACCTTGATTAACAGTCTTTGTTTCTAAGAAAGCAAAGCTTAATGAGACTGTTTACTTAGCTCTCTAACTACTCCGCTCCGAGCGTTTAAGGTACTCTCTGATAATTCTACTTATATCACAAGTTTCTAACACCATTTTATAACGTCTCCGAGTCGTATTGCCACACTAAGTGAATTTACAGCAATGACCGAAGTGCGCCAGTTGCATTAAGGTAATAGATTTGTAGTCTTTCCACAGGTCTTACAGCGTAGATTTCGATTTATTGTGAAAATAAATATTTGTTAGTTTCATCAGTTTCCATTTTGTCGGTATTTTTCTCACTATGTGTACTTATAAGTATTCCTACTGCTAAGGCTATTAGGAATAACCCATAATAATAAGTTGACTGAGGTTACAATCTTTTTCAAATCCCTATAACAAAATTCGTATTTAAAATACAGATTCCCCAATCGTAAACTATTAGGTACTGTGAAGGTGCTTGCACATTCGCTTACGACCTCATTGAGTTTATTGTAAATTTGTATTGGCTGGTATGAATCAGACAATTTAAAAATTAAAAAACATTTAAATGGAATCAAACAAATGAAGACAATGGAAGAAAGAAAATTGATTCGGGCCAGGGCCGGCGCCGTGGCGGACACCTCTGGTGACGAGATGACGTTGATGATATGACGTTGAACTCAGATACATCCAAGGATCGTGGTGCACTGATAGCATGTACGCGGGATCGTATCTACTGGAATTAAAGTCGTCAATACCCCGATAATATTTGTATTTAACAATTATTATATATAAATTACACTTTTATAATTCTTCTTCGGGGCAGAGGTGTCCGCCACGGCGGCCCTGGCCCGAATCAATTTGCGAATGTAGATACGATCCCGCGTACATGCTATCAGTGCACCACGATCCGTGGATGTATCTGTAACGGTGCAGTTCTAGGGATGATTTTGTGAAGTGTTTTAGTAGGAATTGGCTGTTGGCCAAAAGGTCGTTTGTCGAGTCAAATAAAAAGTGCGTGTCGACGGGTCTTTGACGACGTCCGCCGCCATTAGATTTATTCACATCTGCATCTGGCTCGCGCAAGGTGGATCCCGGACGAGGAGTTGCGGGAGAGGCAACTGAGGTTGAGGGCGGCTTGGTGAGATATAGACGACCAGGCGTACTAAAATAAGGTACGTGTCTAAGTTCTTTGTCGTATGTCTTTTAGCACCGATTAGATAACTCGTGCAACAAATGACAGTCTTTAGTTCTTTTCTAGGGATTGGACACATGGCACATTGTTGGGAAGCGGTGGGAATTCGCCAGGCGTGTTAATCGCCAGATAGCGGTAAGTTTCCGACACCGGCACGCCAGACCAACCACAACAGTTGTTAGGTTAGGTTATGATTTCCCACGTGTGTTTCAGATAATGGTATCTTTTATTTATCAAGAAATCAACGAGTCCTTGCCATAGCCAACAGCGAGGCGATCCGGCTGTAAACCCGGGTCCACCTTTCAACCCCAGCTGGTCATCGTCGCGCCGCCAGGATTCTGCGAGCCGTCGCAGAAGGTTGGACGCGCGACCCAGGCACAGCTAAGTGGTTCTTTGTACGCCTAACATTTAGAGAATTATGTCATCTCCCTTGTCGCCCCGTCCGGTGAAAGGAACGGAGTTCCTTGAGAAGAAGGAGCTAGCTCTTCTCTGCTCGTTCGCTGACTCATCTTGGTGGCTACAGATTCTTTTACTTACTTTATACAACTTATACTTGCGTCCAAGTTGAACTATTAATTGGTTCGCGGCGGTTTTAAATTTAATTGTTGTGTTGGTACAGATCGATACAGACCGATAGGGTAGTTATAGTAGATAATAATATTCTGTGGAGACCCCGACAGGGGCCCTCTTCGTACTTTAAGATAAACCTAAATCGGTTTTGTTCTAGCCCTTGTATTCTTTTTCATATAAATTGTTACCTAACGTTGTATATGGTTCTCATTGCACTACAACTAACTTCGAACCCACAGTCTCATGTGATAGCTAGATTCGATCCTAGTGCATATTTATAGGATAATAAATGATGTATACTAGATAAGTGTTGTACTTATTTATTCTTTCTTTAGTCTGTCTATTGGTAAGTACCTTATATATAATAATATAGACCTTGTAACACGCGTACCACAGTGAAACCTCCCGGGCTGGGATCGCTGTGGGCACGAAAGCGTCCTGGTGGTTCGCCGCGTGGGAGTGTCTTGAGGACCACCTAGACGCAGAGTGCAACGACTGGGTTCATGTGACCACTCTCAACCTCTAGTTCCTTGAGGGAGTCATCAGGTGAGGCCAGTCGGGCACACACCCCAGGTCATTCGTGGCCCAGGGAAAATATCACGTTACAAGCTCAACGTCACATTGTGGAGGCGCCGTGATCTACGACTTGGAGGAGGGCCGTGATCTACGGAAATAGGAGTATAATGAGTAAATGGAGTCCGCGTGTTCTATGCGGAAGTTCTAAAGTTAAGTGGTATACTGAATTATTGTAGTAGACACAATGAGTGCTTTCTCAGGGCTATATGAGTCGATTGAAGACTGTACCCTGATTGAACAATGATTGAACAAAATAACGAGTGATGAAGAAAAGAAGATATTTGTCGCAGCGTATTCGACTGGGCCTACACTATTTTTTAATATAAATCGTGTATGGTTTATATAGATAACATATTTGTATTTTTGCCAGGATCTTTGATATTTTTGTAGTTATTAGGTTGTAGTACGATGCAGCTACTTTGGTGATAAGAAATATTATCCAGCGATGTACGATGCAGTTACTTTGGTGATAAGAAATATTGTCCAGCGATATGATTGTTATGCCAATATTTTTTTCTTTGTTTCATATGGACCGAGAGCAAGAATGAAAAACGATTTTTTTTCGGGTTAGGTTAGGTTACTGTTTAATAACGTTGAATTAAATTGATTTATGTTGCCATTTTATTAAGCGATCGTGGTTTCAACGTCGTATTGATAGAGAGGGGAGTTCAAATATGACTATTTTAGTATAGTCAATAGATGTGGTCAGGTTTTTTTTTTTTTTATTCCGCAGCCCTGGGCCGCGGCCGCACCTACGTCCATTGCCGAGCGCCTCCGGTAGAAGATGTGGTCAGGGCCACCGAATTCCCTATTAAACGATGTTGAGATCAAAATTAAATTCAAACATTGATTATAGATTTTCTTTCGATGGCACATCAGGACAATTTGCTCTCAGTCCGTTTGTTATCTTAAGAGGGTTCATTATGAATTATTGATTTAATTTAATTTAGCATAATTTAGCTAGCACGAGTATGATAACTTGCCTTTTTTTTAAAGCATGTGTTTTGGCAGTTATCATCGTACTCGACTGTCATGGAGAGTAATTCTTGTTCGATTTTTTTTTCTAGAGTAAGTACAAGTTGTCAGTCATACGAGGTCCTTTGCATAGGGGCAGACTTATAAAGGGGGGGGGGGGGTAAAAATATTTTATCATGCTTGCATAGGTAAAGTCACAGATAGAAATAAAATAAGGTAATGCTATTGTATAACGATAAAAAAAAAAAAATTATCGTTATACAATAACGATAAAATTTTTATTCTTTATTTTTTTCTTTTTTTTTTAAACTAATATAAAAAAATATATTTATTTTTCCATGGGGAGACGGCATGTGTAGGCTTGCACATTCGCATACGACCTCATTGAGTTTATTGTAAATTTGTATTGACTGGTATGAATCAGACAATTTAAATATTAAAAAACATTTAAGCGGAATCAAACAAATGAAGACAATGGAAGAAAGAAAATTGATTCGGGCCCGGGCCAAAGAGAATACAAGCCCGGGCCGCCGTGGCGGATACGTCTGCCCCGACGAAGAATTATAAAAGTGTAATATGTATATATAATAATTGTTAAATACAAATAGTATCGGGGTATTAACGACTTTAATTCCAGTAGATACGATCCCGCGTATATGCTATCAGTGCGCCAGGATCCTTGGATGTACTCGTATCTGAGCTCAAAGTCACAGTACCTACCAAAACTTTCAAGTTACGTCGTCTAAGGGGAGGAAATGACATCTTACTTGTGTAGTTTTAATAGGAGCCTTAACAATGGGCCAAAAGAGTTTTCAAGAGTTTAACACTTTCCATTCAGTTAAGGTACAGACAGTTACTTCTAGTCCGTGAGGGAAACTTAGCACTTTCGACTTCTCCTGACGCGTAATGATTCAAGTTTAGTGCAATCTATGCCGATTTATTAGAACCCTATTTATCAAGCTTTCAAATTCTAAGCTATCGTATAATACATAAGACAAAATCACATACAAGAATTGGCGATTCAGAGACAGTGAGATATTTACTACGTAACTGTTTCAATAAAATTAAATAAGTAAATTTAGATATTTTTGGTTAACCAGGTAAAAAATAAAAGCAAACTAATAGTCTGAAATTGGGTGTAAGAAAGGGTGACAGATTGTCGGTTGAGAGTTGGTCAACGTATTTACACATGAATGTAGTTGTAGGGTCCCGCTAGTTATAAATAACTAAACGAAGAGAAATCTATGGCAATACATTTATATGTGGTCACGCAGTCCTGACCCTAGGGTGAGTCTACATAATATGCGAAATATATAATATAGCTTATGAATTATTACTTTGTTAACCTTCTACACGTATGCTGAATGTACATTCTATTTCATGTATTAAGTTATAGTTCCTAACATTCTACGTAAACAATACGCAACTTGCCTACAACGTTTCACGAAGTAAGTGTTGGTTCTTAAATATCTAACTGTGAGGTCAGAAGTTATTCATTTTGAAACAATGCACCTGTATAATAGTTTTTAGTTTTTGATAGTATACATTATAAACTTAAGACTAACGGGTCTTTTACGCGATTATTGAGATATATACATACCTCTTTATTACCCGACGTTTCGGCCCTGTTACAAGAGCCGTGGTCACGGGTGGACTGGCTTCAGCTCATCGTCGTCTTCGTGAAGTGCGGGTTTGTTCAACTACCCTATCACCTCGTCTATTGTGTTCGGAGAGCCACTACGGCATACCACACTGATAGTATCAGCAAGCGGGCGTTCGGTGAGGTGGCGAGTACATTTGCTGATCACCGGATTCCACGACGTAGATAGTCGATATCCATCTTCCCGGTTAAAGTTGGGATACTTTTTTATTTCGACGGTCCCCGCACTATCCTGGAGTAATAGTGTCCGTGTCGGGTAAAAGACCCGTTAGTCTTAAGTTTATAATGTGTACAAAACGCGAAAGTTTAAAAAAGTATTTTGATAGTATAGTTTGTAGTTTGTTAAGTTTTTTTTTAATTTAATTTTCCTGTTCCTTGTATACATTCATGAAATGATTTATTATAAATAAATAAATCTACCTGTATAATACGAAATATCAACAATCAAATTTCTAGAATTCCCTCTAGGCTAGGTTATCCAGAAAAGAACAATAACTGGGTCCATCAACTCAACACACTAATATATAGATAGGCAACAATATCAAAAATAAATAAATTATACGAATTACCTACTACTCGTAGATTTAGTATTAGGCAGGCGATGTTAGTCACGATATGAACGTTTATTATTAGTTCTTTGCGTCAAAGCAAACTACAAAGCAAGGCTTTTCAAGTCAAGTGGTATGGAACTATGCCAAAGTTACTAGCTGGTAGTGGAAGCTGGGTTTTATTTCGGCCTCTCAATCCTCTCACCAACGTTACCGATGCGTTGTGGGGTTTGATTTATTCGCATTCAGGGCTCAAGTGGGACTTTTGAACTCTACCGCTTTACCACTGGCTAGGGTTTCGTAAATTATGTTCCTCACTATGTTGTAAAACTTGATTATTTATGGTTCAGAGAGTCTCTGGACAGCATTTTTTGTGTATTGTCAGGTTTTTTACAAGAATTAGGCGACTGAGAATACTTTTTAGGGTTCCGCAATTAGGTATGGAACCTTTTCGAGGGTAAAACGGGAACTCTAATAACAAGACTCCACTGTCCGTCCGTCTGTCACCAGGCTGTATCTCGTGAACCGTGATAGTTAGAAAGTTAAAATTTTCACAGATGATTTATTTCAGTTGCCGCTATAACAACAAAAACCGGCCAAGTACGAGTTTTTATTATATACAAGTGGTCGCCCGCGACTTCGTCCGCGTGATTATTGTTCCCGTCGCCGTATCTTTATAAATTGTAGCCTATGTATTATTATATTCTGATGTATAAGCTATATTATTGTAAAGTTTCATCAAAATCCGTTCAGTAGTTTTTACGTGAAAGAGTAACTTCCATACTTACAAACTTTTGCATTTATAATATTACTAATATTATAAATCCGAAAGGATTAGATTATTAAAATATTAATAATAACCTATTATTAGTTATTATTTACCGTCCTACGGTAGGATGGTAAATAATAACTAATAATAGGTGGAAATAAAATAAATGGTGGTGGTAGGAGTCCTACCACCAAATTGTTCACAACCAAATTTAATCCAAAGGATAGTACATTAAAATAAATACTTATAATTTACAGAATCCTAAACTTAATTTTAATTTCGCTATAGTAGAGTCAGGTGATACCTAGAGAAGTAATAATGGGTTTTCTTCGACCGCTCTAATGGGCTTAACCAGAGAACTATAAATTCTATACACCCGCGCCCTTTCTAAAAGGATAATCACACAGACAACTCTGAAGCAAATGGGAAGTTACAGCACCCAGGGCGGAGGCCTAATTGACAAAACATACTCGATTACAACGCGTCCCTTCAAGTTGGTAGTGAAAATAAATTGCTGCGGGAATGACTTTTCCAACAAAATTAATTAGTTAACGCCAAAGTTTCAAAGTATTTTAAATCACTGGATTGGAGACGACAATAATTAGCATTTTTTTTTTGAATTATATAAGTACTAAGTCTCGGTGAAATTTCATTTCCGAACTTAATACGCTACACTTAAGCTTTGTATCGCTATATAGTAAGAGCTATTAATTACGATTAAAAATAAACAAGGGTTCTTTGAAGTTAAGAAGAAATGGTACATACTACATTACCTATCACATCGTCACATTGTTCGAAGACAAGGCGAATACAGTACTTATTGCCAAATACCCGAAATCCCAGCGCAAATTATTTTCGTTCGACATCGTTTTTCGTATCGTAACTCCATACACTCACCTAAAACCTATGTCTGTCTATAGTGTAGTAGCCATGTAGTAAAACTATTTAGTGTCAATCTGGTATTTTTTTTTTCATACGTTAGAAAACAATAAACGTTCATTCAGTGTTTCTAACAGTTTGTTAATCTTGCTTGAATATTTTCTAGACGCAATGTATATTTTTCAACATTAAATTTACGCTATTTAATTTGTCTGACATTTCCGTTATTTGTCATAACTTGTTAAAACTTTTGAATAGTTTACACATAGATTTCTGATTTGTGAATTTTAAAATCATTTTGTTGCTTTGAGTTCAGTTTGCGTAATACCGTCTAGTTAGCCCAAGCGATTTTACGTAAACTGAACTCTCTGAACTGAATTCATTAAAATTTAAGCTCCACTCAAAAAAAATACAAAATTGTTACCTACCTACATCAGAGGAAGGCTCTTTTGACAAGTATATTTCACATGCTGCACTAGATTTTTTTTTAATTACTGAATTTGAGCATTACTGAGTTCAAGTTATAAAGAAAAAAAACTAGACAAATATATTTCACACATTCATTACAAAATAATGTGCAGCCTCATCGCTTATCGAGATTACTAGGAAGGCTCTAAGTGGCCTAGTTTATACCTATGTATTATAGACTTCAAATATCTAATGGTCTTTGTCCGTTAAAAACCCATTTAAGACTTTTGAAAGAAAGGGTCGCTTATCTAACGTTTGCAGCTGTGCTGAGACAACAGCCTGAGATGAGGGTTCAATAAATCTATTGTTTACTTTTATATATGTTATTGATTGAATAGAACCTGCCCATATAAAGCGAAAGATGCAGATAATTGTATGTATAACTAGGTTACATTGATATTCTAAAAGGACAATACAAAATATCTAAATATAATATTCAGAAACATAATAATTGTGACTAGCCCACATTGGAACGCTTATCCCTTAACTGAGAGATGGTTTTATGTATAACTCCCCTTTTGAGAAGGAATAGTTCAACTTAAAAATAGGGTAAGTACTAGGTACATTAGAGTCCTCGTTAAAGTTGGTACAAACCCAGTATGGTACTCTCTAAATTACTTGGTAAGTGCTCAAAGTAGTGGTTTTATTAAGTATCCAATTCAAAATAACCTAAGTATGGACTTTTTAATTGATGTTGGAAAAAAATAGTACAGCTTTAACATCTAAATTACATTCTTAGAGACAACGAAACGTATATAACGTACATACGACGCGGTTGGAATTGCGGGTAGCGAGTAATTTATGTTGATAACGTTGCGTGATCAACCTTTCAAAAGAATTATATAGTTGAATTGCCAAATAATGAAGTGTAAAATATATTCTGTGTATTTTACTAATAAGGTAAAGAAAATATCCTCGTACTCACTGTCTACACAGGCTCACTCAAAGCCTGTGCGGTCTCCCCTTTCTTCATTTACCTACCTAACCCCGATAACATCGAGTATTGAAAGAAATTACTTCAAACTTTGGCGATAAAAGTTCTGAAGTATAATTTTCATTTTCATTTCAGGCGTTTAATTATTTACGATTATAGTCAGTAAAAAATAGTAATGTAAGTAGTCAAGTGTCAAGTCGAAAAAATTTAAATTCACTGTATGCTCTTTCCAGTTTTTAGTTTATAATTTGAGGCTATTTACGTGGCTCGGATTGTGGAGATTCTATTTAGTGGTTCGTAACACCTATCCCGACTGTTTCAATTTTGGTTTGAATTACAGGTGGTTTTAGTATTTTTTAAAGTGCCCGATAACGGCAATAGGCTTGTTTCCTTTTTCGTTGGACCTACGAAATAACCGGCAAAGTGTGAGTGTGTAAAGCACCTCTGCCTACCCCTTCGGGAAATAGACGTGATGTAAGAATGTGTATTTATGCTATTTACGTGAAACTATCGTCAATTCTATCCTTGAGGATAGGAAAGAACCCTTTCTGATCTGGCTAGAGAGGTTTTAACCGATGTCTCAGTAATGTAATTTAATTAAGGAATGTACTATCCAGTCCGTAACTATTAGTAATTCAATATAAAATTTAAAAAAAATATGTTAGTTTTATCGTATCAGACCCTTAGCAACGGTGTTGCCGCGGCCGCCCGCAACGTAGTCATGGGGCCCGCCTGGGACCAACCACCCCAGGAGGCTGCCCCACATGTTGCGCATAATCCTGATGTGGGGTCGCCGCTCCGGGTGGTAACCGGTGTGGGGTAGCGGCGGCCTTGCATCAGGGGGGTTTGGGAGCCCTTCCGTCCGACGGGTCGGCTCCGACCTAGCCACACGGTTCTAGACGAAGCTAGTCTCTGCACTTTGTCAGTTACTGCCGCACCAAATGACGCCCTGTCTTCACGCTTCCCTATATCTCATCATGACAGTGCAACAAAGTTATAAACGGTACACAGCGGCCTCTAGAAACCCCACAAAGTCGATTCCTTTTGAGGTGGAGTTCGCGAATATCCGTGGACTCCATGCGAACCTCGATACCGTCCACCATCACCTAGAGACGGCACGGCCTTCTGTGATGTTCCTTACGGAGACACAGATACGCCGCCCTGACGACACGTCTTACCTCAGTTACCCGGGTTATGTCATTGAGGAACAATTCCGCGACAAAGCCGGAGTGTGCGTGTTCGTTAGGGCGGATGTATGCTTCCGCCGGTTGCGCTGTCTAGAGAACCCCTCCTACTCCGTCCTTTGGCTGCACGTGGATCATGGCTCTATGAGCCAGATCTACATGTGTACATGTCTTTTCCTGGGGGACTTTAACGGTCATCACGTTGAGTGGCTGGGGTCCCTTAGGACCGATCATGCGGGACGATCTGCCCATGCATTCGCTCTCTCCCACGGGCTGACCCAGAAGGTACAGGGGATCACCCGGATACCTGACAGGTCAGACCACACGCCCGCCTTGCTGGATCTACTGCTGACGAGTCGCCCAGCCGAGTACAGTGTATCGGTACGCGCCCCACTGCTTCCAAGTGCCACCGCCTGCTCGTGCTGAGCAAATGACTCGACGACTATGGCACTACTCGTCGGCAGACTGGGACGGTCTCCGCGATTACTTTGCGTCCGTCCCGTGGAGCCAACGCTGCTTTGTAGGGAAGGCGCCTTCGGATAGCGCTGCTGCCGTTGCTGGCGAGATCAGTCTAGGGATAGAATATTATATCCCTTTCACTGATGTCGCCAGCATCCGCAAAGCTCGCTCCTGGTTCGGGCGTGAATGTGCCGAGGCTGTCCAGAAAAAACAGTCGGCATATCGCGCCTGGGTCAGGGCTCGGGCGGCACGTGACCCGAACGTGAACCGCCTCAAAGCAGCGTACAATAGGGCCACTAGGTTCAGCAAGAGGGCCTTCAAGAGAGCGGATGCACAGCGCGTCGCGCGGCTTGGTCAGGAGCTCACATCCCACCCCACGGGCAGCCGTGGATACTGGCAACTGGCCAAAGCCGTACAGTCAAATTTTTGCCAACTGCGTTTTCCTGATGGATCACTGGCTCACAAAGCCCAAGAGAAGGCGGACATGCTCGCAGACCTCTTTGCGGCTAATTCCCGCGTCGATGACCGTGGCCTGCAGCCCCCCGCCATCGCCAACTGTGGCCACACTATGCCTGATATTGTTATCAGGCAATGTGATGTACGGGCAGTGCTGCGGTCGCTCGACACGCGGAAAGCCAGTGGCCCTGACGGCATTCCGGCGGTGGTGTTACGAAAATGTGAAAATGTGCTGCTGAGTTGTCTCCAGTACTAACGCGTCTGTACCGCATGTCATACTCTACAGGGCTCGTGCCGGAGGTCTGGAAAGAGGCAAACGTCCAACCGATCCCCAAGAAAGGGGATCGCTCCGATCCAGGCAACTATCGACTCATAGCTGTCACCTCAGTCATTTGCAAGGTGCTTGAGCTCCTTATCAATAAGCAGCTCATGCGATACCTGGAGGATCACTCGCTAATCAATGATCGGCAATATGGCTTCAGGCCAAAACGATCAACGGGTGACCTCCTGGCATTCGTCACGCATCTATGGGGTGAGGCTATGGAAAAGTACGGCGAGTCCTTGGCTATTAGCCTGGACATCGCCAAAGCCTTCGATAGGGTCTGGCATGCTTCGCTCCTTTCCAAGCTTCCGGCATATGGTCTACCTCCTCAACTGTGCAGCTGGATTGCCAGCTTTTTAAACGAGCGCCGAGTGCGGGTCCTCTGCGATGGCCAGGCTTTTCGCTTCTTGCAAGTGAATGCCGGGGTACCGCAGGGGTCCGTACTATCACCAACTCTCTTTCTTCTGCATATCAATGATATGCTATCCCTCGGGAACATTCATTGCTATGCAGATGACAGCACACTGCACGGGACTTACTCGGTTCGTCCGACGGCGGGGCGATCTGAGATTGAGGAGGAGAGACGACGACTCGTGGCTGATCTCGACCGTAACCTCGACAGTATCTCCCAATGGGGTGCCGAGAACTTGGTCGAGTTCAATGCCCGCAAAACACAGGCGCGTGCATTTACAGCGAAAAAATCCCCTTTTCTTCCCCTACCCACTCTTCAGAATGCAACATTACCAATGAAGGATAATCTAGACATCCTTGGCATAGACGTACGTCGAGAGTTTAATAACACTAAATACATTGAGAGATATATTGGGCTAGCTTTGCGGAAACTAGGAATACTGAACAAGGTAAAGCGATTCTTTACACCACACCAGAGGTGTCTGCTGTACAAAACGCAGATTAGACCCTGCATCGAATACTGCTCTCACCTCTGGGACGGCTCCGCCGACGCGCTGTTCGCATTATAGATTTTCCGGAGGTAACGGGAAGCCTTGAGCCGCTAGCCCAGCGCCGAACAATTGCTTCCTTGGCCGCGTTCTACCGTATTTACCACGGTGAGTGTTCTGAAGAGCTCTTCAATCTGATCCCACCCTCTCCCTTCCGATCCCGAACAACGCGTGCCGGGCAGAGATGTCACTCTCGTACCGTGGAAACCGTCTTCGCGAGAACTGAGCGTTTTAAACGTTCGTTTCTCTGCCGAACGATGGTGGCTTGGAACGCCCTGCCCGCGCACGTGTTTCCTCCAACATATAACCCTGGGTTCTTTAAGCGAACCGTGAAGAGGCACATTACTGGGTCGTCAAGTTGAGGGTCACTCTCTATAGTATTCCTGTGTACTGTAAGAGTTGCCCACAATCACCAGACGTCGCCACAGCTTACCATCAGGCGGATGGCGTCAATTTGTCGACCTAAATATAAAAAAAAAAAAAAAAAAAGTCTAACTGCAGAACTTCGATATCGCCCATGGGTTGTGAAGGTCAGATGGCAGTCGCTTCACGGAAAATATCGAAGTTCAGTCGAATCGCAGTTAGACTGGAAAGCCAACCCCAACTGAGTTGGGAAAAGGGTCGGTGAATGATGATGTTAGTTTTATCGTACACTGTCACATCCATACAAAACCACCTTTCTCACATCCTTGTAAGAAAAGTCATTGGGGAAATTTGTGGGGTGCGACGCGACGCAACGGTGTATTTTCACTTCAGCCAGTGTCGATTTCGCCCACGTCGCGAGAGGGCGCTATCTGTGCTCCCGTGTTGGCCACGTGACTTGTTGCTCAAAATATAACATAACTCACCCATAGACCAAAAAATGCATTCTGATGCAACTTAATGTGTTTATTATTAAACAGATTTTAACGTAATCTATTTGACATGAATTTTATAGCTAGACATTTTTATAACCACGCAAAACTCCTTATAATATTGGGTTTCGTGTTTGCAGTAATACTTACTGGCGTTTTACTGCGCAAATATAAGCAATCAGAAATTACGACGTTGGACGACATTCAAGACTTCGAGGACAGCACTGAATACGAGTCTATGATTAATGTGACCGCAGCGGAGCCGAGGAAAACGAGAAGAAAAGAATACCTGTACCGCCTTTTGACAAATACGACCCGTTCGCTCATACAAATGGAAATCAAAGCAAGGAGACTGGAAGAAAATATGCGTAGGATTAAGGAGAAAACTGCGGATTTATTGTGGAAGAATAAGGACAAAGCATTGTGGCATATCCTATTCAAGAATATAAGCAGACATTTTTCTATACGACACGAGTTCCACCAGCACTCCAGTCTAAGTCGAATAATGCAGGACACGCATACTCATAACAGGAAGGTTGGACGTAGAAAACTTATACTACAAAGATAAGCATAGCGTAATCAAGAGGGAACCATGTATTATAATAATGAATACGAGTAGGTGTTTCGTGAAAGACTATTTTTGATCTGACAATAAACGTAATTTTAAGTCAAAATGTGTTTTTTCCAAGTGCGATTGGAGCAGTGTTACGAGTTTACATCACAAAGCACGTATGTACCATATGTCTGCTATATTTCTTGATGTACTATTTTATATCGAGGTACTATATCTTCACCTCGTACGGCTTTAACGACGTTACGCTTGCGGAATTATATTATGGCTCATGAAGAACTTCGTTGAATTCACCATCGATTTTGTCAAAATATTTTTTTTTGTGAACTTTTATGCCCAAAAAATCATGATATTATATTGTTAAATATAAGGTACTTCATAATTGTAAATAAACCCGGATTTCAATAGGTATATGCCTAATATCATTGCGTGAACCTAATTGAATACGTTCATAATGTAAATGTATATTTTTCTAAAACTAATTATTGATAGTTTTGCCAATGTACGTGTTAAGGTACTTGATTTGCTCATATTTTATTAAAAAAATAACAGTCTTTGTTGTAATTTACCTATTATAAAGCCTGGAAGAAAGTTATAATTTCAATAGATATAATAATCAATAGTTAAAATAGTGAAATTTGAATTTCATACATTCCTATGTTTGTCCCTTTGGAGTAGGTGGTTTTGTGTGTAATTATTGTTTTAAATTTGCCATTTACTATTTGTGTATTTTTAAGCATAAAACAAGCTGTATTAGTAAATTATTCATCTTAATTTTAGATATCAAATGCTTAGTACTATTTCTTGTAAGAAACACTTGCCAATTTCATAAAATAAAAGTTTTATACAAAAGTATTAGTTATTTTATTATCATGTTCGCTGTAAATAATTACGAATAACAACTGGACTAACTACGGAACTTCGATATCGCCAATGGGTTGTAGAAGTCAGAAGGCAGTCGCTTTCGCACGGAAAGTATCGAAACAGCCGCTTCGTAGTTAGACTGGAAAGCCGATCCCAACTGGGTTGGGATAAGGCCCAGTGATACTGTGCTGGTAAGATACTGCATGGGTGCGCCATTTTCAGTGTTGCTGGCCTCCTCTCAAAACCAGCACTGACAAATGTGGGTCTGCCCACGTCAGCATAATCTGAGAGGAGACCAAATTCCACGCAGATGTGGCGCGTACTAGCATACAACCGACGGTTTTTTTTTTACTTTTACTTTCTATGTTTATATGTTTAGTTATGTAAGATCCTTATAATCGACAAATCTGTGTTTGCGAATTAAACATATTTTCTTCTTTTTCTTTCTTCTAAGTGAATGACGTTGGTTGTAAATAATCGGTTTAAGAAGGCGACCGCAGTCACTCAAGTATATTTTCCTGTTTCTCGCGGGAACAATTTATCAGTCACAACCTGTTTTCTTGATGAATTTTATAAAAAACATACCAGGTTAACCGTTTTTTTTGACTCCGAAACAAATCAATATCGACCAAGCTAAATCCAAGATGTCGTACTACTTTAGAACGATTATATTTTTTTAAATAATGATATGATAGATATGATATGATATGATTTTTATAAATATGATAGATCTATGGATCCTATAAATAGGTACATCACATAAGAAATCAATAGCTCCTATATCCAAAGAAGCGGTTAAATTTAATTATGTATCTATTGTGTAGGACGTAGTGTACAATTCCCAGTTCCCTCCGTGTCAATAAATCAACGAGATGGGGTTGATGATAAATGTAATAGAGGTTATAATTATAAATTATACAATGTATTAACACATACAATGGAGAATATCAATAGCGCGATTCAGGAAGGTTTGATACGCCATCTATTGAGCGATCTTAGAACTAACTTATCATTACAAAATTACAAAATTACAAAATTATTTATTATTAATTACAACATAGGCAAGTACTTACATGTTACATACGACAAATCTGTGAGACACTGGAGTCTGTTAGGAAAACCTTCATTACAGATCTCCAGCCGCCCACGAACTGGACAGAAATTACACGCCGTAGGTACAAAAAATATTACAAAGTAATGGTGATGTAGTAATCATTATCAGTACACACACGTAGGTAAATATCATCATCAGTTACTGTTTATTATTGCTAGTGGTTACAAAAAATTCCAACGTTTGTGCGACAACAACAACAAGAACCTCAATCCCAATTCGTAAGAAGGCGAGAAGATCATGGAAAGTACTACAGGTCAGTAGTTACGAGGGCGCCTCCACTGACTCAGTGTCTCCAGCCTCAGCAGCTGGAGGTTGTCTTGGCCTCTCTGTTTTCGTGGAGCGCGGAGGAGTACGTTCCTCCGCGCATGGCTCCGTCTCAAACGCCCAACGCGGATAGCACAACCGAGGACGACGTACCCGAAGTTAGGGAGGGTGAACTAGGTGCGGCAGTACTCCGGCTCAGACGCCGGAAAAACACTGCCCCCGAACCCGACGGCATTCCTGGCCGTGCATGGGTCCTGGCCCTTGAAAAACTAGGGCCCCGACTGAGGGGGCTCTTCAGCGCATGCCTCGAAAGGGGCCAGTTTCCCAAATTGTGGAAGACGGGGAAGCTGGTCCTGATTAGGATACCGGGGCGGCCGGTGCACTCCCGTCTGGATACCGGCCGATCGTGTTGCTCAACGAGGTGTGTAAGCTCTTTGAGCGAATTATCGCGGATCGCCTCGTCGAGCATCTCACGAGTGTGGGGCCAGACCTGGCGGATAACCAGTTCGGTTTCCGTCGGGGACGCTCCACCGTGAACGCGATCATGCGTGTGAGGAGCCTGACGGAGGAAGCTGTCTCGCAGGGCAAGGTGGTGGTGCCGGTGTCTCTTGACATCGCCAACGCTTTCAACACCTTGCCATGGAGCTGCGTTAGGGAGGTGCTCGTGTATCACGAAACGCCTCTCTACCTCCGTCGTATTGTCGGGGCTTACCTTTCGGAGAGCGCCATAGATTACCCTAGCTGACTCGGTCCAGCTTGGCGAAGTGTATTGTGCGGTGTTCCGTAGGGGGCGGTACTGGGAACGCTTCTGTGGAACATCGGCTACGACTGGGTGCTGCGGGGTGCGTTGCCTGAGGGCGATACCCTCGTCACGGCACGGGTTGCAACGCATCAGGAGGCATCACTCAGGGTCACGACGGGTGTTGCTAAAGTCCTGGGTCGGATACGGCGGCTGGGACTGGAGGTGGCCCTGCACAAGTCCGAGGTTCTCTGTTTTTACGGACCTCGGAACGGTTCACCTGAAGGTTCCAGCATAAATGTAGGAGGCGTTATCATCGGCATCAAGCCCTCGATGAAATACCTAGGGAACGTACTTGATAGCCGATTCAGATCACATTTCCGAAGTTTGGTCCCCAAAATAACGGGGGCATCAGTCGCGCTTTTGCGACTCATACCCAACCTAAAGGGACCCAACGTCTTCTGCAGGAGACTGTACCTAGGGATCGTGCGGAGTATGGCCTTATACGGGGCTCCCGTATGGACGGATAGATGGGCGGTCAGGGTGAACGCGACTCTGTTAAACAGACCACTGCGAACGTTGGCCGTCAAAACCATACGGGGGTACCGCACTATCTCCGGAGAGGCTGCATGTCTCCTAGCCGGGACCCCTTCATGGGACCTGGAAGCGAGAGCCCTTGCGTCATTGTTTCAATGGCACAAGGAGGCACTGGAGAGGGACCACAGGCCTGCGACTCGAGAAATCGAGGAACAGCGGTCCCAACTCCACCAGGATCTCATGGAGACTTGGAGGGTGCGACTTGAGCAACCAAAGTGGGGAACTACCGTCATCAAGAAGAGTGGCTGCAGAGGCGGCATGGTGACCTCACATATCGTGCGACGCAGTTCGTTACCAGGTATGGATGCTTCGGTAGCTATCTGTTTCGCATCCATCGTGAGGTCACAGCCCGGTGTCAACACTGCGAGGTTTCCGACGACGACACCGCACTCCACACGTTGGTGGAGTGCTCAGCGTGGGCGAGTCAGCGCCGGGACCTCGTAGTGGGTCTGGGCGTGGATATCCTCTCGCTCGAAACCATGCTCCAAGCGATGGTCTCCAGCGCGAGTAGGTGGAACGCGGTCGTGTCCTTCTGCGAGCAAGTCATGCTCACGAAGGAGGCGGCCGAGAGGGAGAGGGAGCTTACCCTCCCCGTTGAGTTCTGTAGTCAGCGGCGAGGGCGCCGCATGCATCTACGCCCAAGACCATCGACCTCCATGATCGGGGCCTGAGGACGGCGGGATCGCCACCCGCCGTCCTTGCAGAAGCAGGCTAGAAGGGTTGCGTGCTGCGGGGCCTTTGCCCCATAGCACGCAACCAGATTCACTCACTGACGCGGGATAAAACCCTACCCCAACGACGCGGGATTCTTATCCCGACCAAACCCCCGCAGAGACCACAGAGGTGGTCAAAGTCCGCCGGGCGCCACTATACATATACCGCGAAAATACCTATACATATACCGGCAACGGACGTTAGAGCGGCTGCGGCCTTAGGCCGCGAGATTTTAATAAAAAGAAAGTTCAGTAGTTAAATATTAATGACAACAATGTATCCACTTCGTCAAAATGAAGTTCAGTACGTAGGTACTGCTAACCTATCTAATGCGCCAAAATAGGACAGGTAGTTTTCAAATACTTTTTTAAGGTTCCGTTCCCAAAGAGTAAAACGGGAACCCTATTACTGATACTATACACTGAAACTGATATTTTTAAATGGCTTGAAGATGTGTTAGACAGAAGTAAAACACCTTTGAAACCGGTTGGTGAAAATAAATCTAATAAATTAGTGGAATATTGTACAAGTGTGTTTGTTCATAGTGTATTATTAATATAATGTATCTCATGAACCGTGATAGTTAGAAAGTTGAAACTTTCACATATGATGTACTTATAACAACAATTACAAAAAAAAACAAAGTATATTAAATATTTAAGGGGGATCCCATACAACCAACGTAGTTTTTTTTACCGTTTTGGTACGGAACCCCTTTTTGCCGACTAGCACTTGGCCAGTTTTTGTCCTAATCAAATTACTAAAAACATTTACCTATAGTCAGTAGTTTAAAAACAAACTTTCCATTGCTATTGGAATGTAAATATGTACAAGTAATACTCAGGTCAGTCACTCAATTCTAGAAACATGTTTTGAGACAAGAAGTAATCTAACCGATATGAGTGAAAGGGATGAATATAAATGTGTCTGTATATTTATTATCTGTATTGTTAGTTGCTCAACAACACGTCTACTGTCAAATAACTCCGAGTTTAGAATAGTTGCCGGTAACACTGTTTTGGATCTGCAATGTCGTGTTGTAAGTAAAATATTTTACGTTAAAGACTCTTTATTTAAGTATTCTTTTGTCACTTATAAAGAATTCTAGGTTGATGCATGTGGTGTTATACAATAATATGTGTAGTTACGTAGATATTTGTTCATTCTCGGTTTATTTATCTTTGTTGGTAAGTACATTTTAATTACAGTAAGTACAGTTCGCGAGGGATAAGCTGAGCTTTGCATATGTATGAGTGACCACGAAAAGTAAAGTAAAGACTCATTGTGTAGCTGTGTGTACAACACATGTGTAGTAAAAGAGGTCATATATACGTTCACGTACACTGCACTCACACAAATGCAAAGCTCAGCTTATCCCTCGCGAAGTGTACTTCAAACCAATAATCGTAAAACTGTATAACTAACCACTACGTTGGTGTTATGTAGTACTTAAATAATTAAATAAATTTATATAAGTGTTTCGTATATTACAAAAAATACTACACACATACACATATCACGCCTATATCCCAGTAGGGGTAGGCAGAGGTGCATTATACACCCACAATTTGCCAGTATTTTTAGTCCTACGTAATATTAATAGGGGGCAAGCCTATTGCTGTCACCGGGCACATTTATAATGGGTTATGTCCAAAATGGCCGAATTAATTTAATAAAAAGTAGGTAGCAGTTATATTGTAATTTTGAAAAACGTTGCCTTGCGATGAAATGTTGATGAAAGGCAACAAAATCTTACGTGCCAGCCGCTATGGCTCGGACTAGATATGTTGTACTTAAAAAAATAGATATAAGTAAACAAGTGTTTCGTATATTAAAATAAAACACTAAAGCTGGTTAAATATAGGTACATACACAAACGATTCGGTCATCCATCACAAATAAACTTCTACAAATTTATAACTTATTTAGTTCTTCATAGGTGTTGATTTACTGTGTCGAGGTTAAACAAACTTTGGTTCAGTGTCAATAGGAATTGACCCTTGGTGACATTCAAGTCGATAAAAATGATGTTGATGTTGATATAAAAAATAGAGTAGGTTTATTACTAAAAGAAGATGATAGATATCATTTTCAATTTAAGAATGTAACTTAACTTAACTGCTTGTAGTGTATTAAAATAGATCAAAAAACGAAGTAAAGATGATGTAGGTTTACTAACTGAGAATATAAATGTTGTATAGATATAATCCTAATAACTATCGTGTCACGTGTAAATACTCACGACAACATTTTCACACAATTTTCAAAATTTCGTATCCTTCCTTTTTTTTTATTTTTGTTAATTTTAAAAGTGTTTTAAGTTATTATTGCACTAAACTTACGGTACGGAAGTTTATCAGATAGTAAATATTTGCATAATTTATTTACTGATAAATACGACACTGTTATTAAACGAAATCGATTTACTGCTGTTAATCGAGTCCATCGTAGGTAGCATGCGTTGATGTGGGATACTGTGAGGCTAGTTTTAAAATTAGTTGATCAATGATAGCCAGATATTAAAGACACACATACAGACAGAAATCACGTCTTTATCCTCAAAGGGAGGCGCTTATTACGCCCTCCAGTCACTTCGTTAATCCTCACGTAAGGTGGCGAGCCTATGGACCGGTCATAAATGTCGCAGAACCGACAACCACTGGACCAAGCAGGTTCTGGAGTGGAGACCACGAATCGGCCAGCGTAGCGTGGGACGCCCCGAGGTTCGGTGGAGCGACGA
Source organism: Nudaria mundana (assembly GCA_963556515.1). Lineage (NCBI taxonomy): Eukaryota > Metazoa > Arthropoda > Insecta > Lepidoptera > Erebidae > Nudaria > Nudaria mundana. The sequence continues at coordinate 8,380,464 of OY748304.1, read as the reverse complement.
CATTAGTCGTTTAGCGGGCGTTGGGTGGAGACCCAAAATCGGAGAGGGTGGCGTGACGTTGGAGAGGCCTATGTCCAGCAGTGGACTGATGTGGGCTGATGATGATGATATATATAAAATTGAGTCGCCGTTCGTTTGTCTCGCTAAAACACGGGAACGGCTGGACTTGGTTAATTTTGGTCAGTAGAATTTCAGGCAGTTCGAAGTTCGCCGGGACCGCTAGTAAATCTACACTAATATTATAAAGAGGAAAAATTTGATTGTTTTTTTGTTTGTTTGTTTTTTTGTTTGCATTGAATAGGCTCCGAAACTACTTGACCGATTTGAAAAATTCTTTCAATGTTGGGAAGCTACACTATGTCCGGTGAACATAGGCTATATTAAATTTTCAAAAAAGTTAGGGATCCATGCTAAAACTCTAATAATGTAACCGAAGGTGTGAAAAAATTACCAAAACACTTTCTTACATCGCGTGCGCTGCGAAAACTATTGATTATAGAACAAAATAATGTACTACGTCTTTACAGAACATATAATTATCTACAAAAAGTATTGCGAGAGCATATGTCTAACTATTATAGTTATGTCACAAAAGTGTTTTTTCATTTAAAAATATATATATAAAATGCCACCGCTATAAAAGCTCTTTTATTTATACTTTGGAATTAATATTTATCAAAATAAATGATTTCATATTTAAGTCTGCTTCAATAGCATTAGATAACTTTTTGAATTATTCAATTTGGACATTCCATTCGAAAGATATCACAAGTTTAAAAATGTAAGTTATTTGAAAAATATCACATGGTCGCCGCCATCGCCGCCGCGCCGCTCACGCCGCGCCGCCCGCTGCCGCTCGGTTAGACGACATAGGCGTCACTGGGGTATGGGAGGGCCCGAGGGGAGTCACTCTCAAAACTGACAACGGGAACTGGGAACGGGAACTGAGAACGGGAACTGAGAATGAGAATGGGAATTGAGATAGAAATTAGGATGTGAACTGGGAATGGCACTGGGAATGGGAACTAGGATAGGAAAATCCGACTATGGCGATACGAAGTTCGCCGGGTCCGCTATCTATCTATATATGTACATATATATTTATAAAAGAAAGTCGTGTTAGTAACACTATTTATAACTCAAGAACGGTTGAACTGATTTGTTTGAAAATTAGTGGGGAGGTGGCTTAGAACCCGGAGAAGGACATAGGATACTTTTTATTACGTTTTTTTCTATCTATTTATTTTGAAGTGATTTGGCTTAACTGATTTGAATTTTTGATTTGAATTTGCGGATTGGTTTTCAATCGCTTCATAAATAAAAAAGTTATGTAGATCTAAAGTAACACGCAGGCGGAGCTGCGGGCAACAGCTAGTAATAAATATTTTCGACATTCTCACACAACGTTATCTTGCCCAAACTAAATTACGAGTATAAGCTTGTGCTATGGGATCTAGACAACTGATAAACATACTTACTTATGTATTTCTAAATACATACATACATACGATACATAGAAAACACCGAAAAAAATATTTGTGGAACACACAAATATTTGATGACGGGTCGCATAAAATATTTGTGTTTTTCCCGGAGGAATCGAACCCGATACTCCGGAGTCGAAAGCCGATGCACTATCTACCACGCTACCGAAGCACTTAAGATGACTGAGACTGAGTGTAGGTATTTGCCAGAGTTTCGGCCGTTGGTTAGCAGGTGCACCGCTTAAATGTGAAATTGTATGTGATAGTTGTGTGTGACATTAAAATGGCTGTAAGATAAGTTACAAAAACAAACATAACAACACAACGTTCAACCTTGGATCTAAATATGTTTGACTTCATTGTTCGCTCCATACAATTTATTCGGCAACACTATCATTGTCAGCTCTTTACCAAATCTACTTATTTTAGTACAAGAAGATAAGCGAAAAAGTCTGTAAATATCAGGGTATGAAAAAAGTGTCAGATACATCAAGTCGGTTGCAATTTATCATTCTTGCCTTGAGGCAACGGCTTCAAAGCGCCATAAGCGAGCTCTCTCAAACGAACCCTAGTGATTTTAATCTCACTGTTTAGATAAAGAACCTTTTTGTCGTAGAAAAAGTTCAAGAAGTTATTTTAATAAAACAGTACGGGGTTTAACTGAGACTGTCAAAGTTGAGGAAATTAGTGGAGATAAAGTGAGCTAAGGACTCAAGCCACCTCAACGTTTGATCTTCAATAATAGAGATTACGTGTTAACGTCATCGTCAGAATCACTTACAAGATCATTGATAAGGTGTGGAATCACAAATCAAATAAATAAGTACCTAGCTAGTGTTTTACATGTAGGTACATGTAAAACACTAGCTAGGTTATGTTATTATATAATATACAGGTGAATTTTTGAAAAGCACTTTGATGGCCAAATCCGAAACTATAAGGAATAGCGAAAAATGCTCAAAGGAGTCACGAGCCCGATTTTGATGAAACTTAAAACCTCATCATTAGATTTTTGAAAAACCAATAATCCTAGCTGGGAATCGAACCCATTTATTTAAAAAAACACACACCCTATATTATTACACCAAACGAGAGTGTTGCTATTAAGGATCTTATTCTATGAGGTAATGATATACGGCAAACTAAAGGAAAGAGCTCATCTTTAACAAAATATATTTTATTTTTCTTACGTTAACTGATTAATTGTTCAAAATGTAGACCATTGTTTTCAATACATAGCTGGATTCGAGACCTCAAGGATCGTACTGCATTCAATATTACAATGTTATTGATTCCGTTTAGAATATTCTCCAAAGAACGTTTCAAGTCATCAACTGTATCATACGTGTCTTTGTAAATTTCGTTTTTAACATACCTCAGAGAAAGTAATCTAAGGGGGTAAGATCCAGGGATCTCGCTGGACCATGCGTTGCAATAAAATTGTCGCCAAACTGCTGAATCAAAATCTCTTTTACTATACGGCTATTATGGGCTGGAGCTCCGCTCCATCTTGTTGAAAAAATAACTGGTTGATCTGAGCCAATGGCAAATTCTCCAGCTCTTCAAACAGTTCATTCAAAATTTCAACATATTTAAAAGTCGTCAACGTTCCGTCATAAATTTTAAAATAAAATACTCTTTCCTTCAAAATACTGCTTCAAAATACCAACAATTAAATGAAAATCGCACCTGGCGATGCGCTTCGGTTACCCGCAAAGGATTAGTTTGTGACCAGTAATGTTTATTATTTCGATTATATATTCCATTATTAGAAAAATTTGTTTCGTAAGAATATAAAATATTGGATAAAAAATGTCTGTCGTTGTCGAGTTTCCGATTTAACCAATTGCAAAAATCAAGCCGTCTTAAATTATCTCCTGGATGTAACTTTTGCACAATGCGTCCTCAGCGGTAACATTTATACTTGTATTTTTTTTAAACTTTACATATCGTAGCCCGAGACACTTGAATGGTTTCAGCTGCGTTTCGGGTGGAATTAGCGGGGAATGACTCAACATAGGTCAAAATAGCTATTTCTAAATCTTCGTCACAAATACGTGGCTTTAATAGTTTAGTTTTGCGACAGCTACCTCCTTGTTTAAGGTTATTAAGCATTATTTGGAAGCCCTTAGGAGTGGGGAAATTACGATAACGATATTTGTTTCTGTACCATACCAACGCGCGTGTGGCACTTCTTCCATTGATAAAATATGCTTCTATTAAATCAAATCGATCATCATTTGTTAAATCCATTTTCAAATCACAGAATTTATATTACAAAATATTTCTTTTAAAAAATTACTAAACAAAGTACGAACAGAATCGAACATAATCTAAATTATTGGCGCCAATATGCATATCGTAAAACGATTTCATTTTTTTTTCATTTACACTTTAAGAAAAAAATTTAAATTAGAACGAAATTAAAAGCAAGATTATGTTCTACTTTAAAGTTTTACCAGCCTGCCAGAATCATTCAGAACATAATTTAAAATACGGAATAGTTACAATCTTTTCTGGGATTTCGAACGAAACAAATTATGATACAAAATAATTTAGGTACATGAAATGTGAATTTTATTAAAACTCCAAATTTTCCTTCAATTTGCCGTATATCATTACTTCGCAGAATTTGATCCTTAACAGCGACACTATCGTATGGTGTAATAATAAAGGATGTTTTTTTTTCAAAATCAACGGGTTAGATTCCCGGCTAGGATTATTGGTTTTCCAAAAATCTAATGATGAGGTTTTAAGTTTCATCAAAATCGGGCTCGTGACTCCTTTGAGCATTTTTCGCTATTCTTTATAGTTTCGGATTTGGCCATCCAAGGGCTTTTCAAAAATTCAGCCTGTAAATTGAAGTGATAGGCAAACTATTTCTATGGTAAAAGAAAGATACCAATCAACCAATGAAGTACAACATTTTATCCGATCTCAATTTGCATTCTACACAAACTCTTCTGAACCTGCCGGTCACAGATTTAAGTACAGGCACGTTACAAAACCTTCACAAAAGTATATTATACCCAGTCGAATGCACGGCTACACCATAACAAAACCCGGGATTATAATTTGTGTTTGACAAATAACTTCAAATTGATTCTATGATAAAACTAGAATTTAATTAAATAATCTAACAAATTTATTAAATACCAGAAGAACTTTAAATTATAAGTTACAAAACTACAGGTACCTACGCTAAACCAAACACAAGAGCTTATTGATGATATTAGAGAAACAAAGGAGTAATTTATATGCGTAATACCTGACGTGATTACCCAAATTGCGAGGGGTGGAATCCCTCTATTGTGTACCTATACTACCCTCGTTTGCGCACGGAAAAATAAAATTTTGATTTCTAACGCTGATTTATTGAATGTGACATTTCATTTTTTCGCAAAGGAACTTCAACAACTTGATCATACCGAAACAATTATTGAAAAGATACGAGTATTACCTAGTCCTAGAGTTATATTTTTCGGAATGAGTTGTTGCTATTAAGTTTTGAAGATTACATTTTGTTGCTTGTAAACACACGTGGAATAAAATAAATAAAGTATGCACCTATTTGTAGCTATCACACACAAAACGACGGTTTTATCTCTGAAGGGGTATACAGAGGCGTTGAAATTGAGATTTTTGTTAATCACTTTTATTGCCACGCGTGCCTTGTTGCCTAATTTGCGTAGGTATATTTCCGGAGCCTTTTGTTATGCTTATTACTATCTGCCAGCAGGTGCGTTGCGCGCTGATGAAGATCATATAAACCCCCGAGATCCTGATTCTTGAGTTTATTAATTACAGTTTTTAATCATTTATTGTCTGAATTATCATCAATATAAAATAAACAGAAGAATGCCAAAATGATAATGCCTTTTCAGGTAAAAATAAAGGACCGGGCTATGCATCACCTCTTGAAGCGTTCCGCAATGGACCCCGGGAGAAGCTTATTTACGTGATATGTGTCCAACCGGACACAACTAAGCAAGACTACCTGGCAACGGTAGATGTGGACCCCATGTCTGAAACTTACTGTCAGGTTTGTAAACACACTATCTGATCTTTTTCTATTTCCCAAGCGATTGTTATTCTCAAGAGATTAAGTGTAGATTAACGGTCTTTCGACACAGCGTCTATGTACACTGTATACGGGGACTTCATTAAGTCCCCGTATACATTTAGGTTTCCCATTGTACATAGACGATATTAGAATGGGACACGATTAAACTCTATTTCATTTTTAATGCTCCTGATGTACTACCAAAGAGGTCCTGGCCTATCAACATCTCTGGGACCCAAGTTATAGTTACCTGTACTCGGAGCACGATTGCCTTGGGAAAGCCTCCTCATTACGTGAGACCAACGAACTGACTAAACAAAATGTAGGCGCAATAAACGCTTATGTAATTTTAATAACGTCATTTTGGGGATAAATAATGGTTTGTATACCTACCTATTAAGTTTAGCTATAACTGCATGGCCAAATAATGTCTGCTTTTACCCTAAGTTAATAGAATAGATTCCAAGCATTTAAGTTTATCGTTGTCCCGAAAAAATAATCATGAAATACCTACAACACAAATTACGTTGGTAGTATTTACTTTCCGAAATCTCCGGAATTACGTATTATGTTAGCAAATAAAACCTTACGTTCAACTATTAAGTCCAAGGATGTCGCAACAAGGCAATAACGTACCGTAAATCCTGTAGGGTTTCAGGATACAGGAAGATTATTGTGTACTTTGCTCTTGCAATACCAGGCGGAACTAAATTAACAAGCAGAATGCAATAAGTTGCTGTAGGGATTTACTATTGACTACCAGGATTAAAGGATGTGATGTGTTTTTTTTTTGTAAAGGCATTTTGTATATTTTTACTTAGAACCTTAGTGTGAGTTAGGAACTAATTAATTTTGCGAATTTAAAGGAAAGCGAGGACGAGTTCTTTGATACCTATTTATATATTTTTACTTTTATTATATTTAACTATAGCGGCTTCGCCCGCTTGACAAATTATTTCCTCAAGATAACAAACACACCTTGACAAATACTTTCCTCGAGAAATAAGAACGAAAAGAAAAAGAGAGAAACATTTTTATTTATGCATCACATTCTACAGTAAAAATAGGGGTAGGATTTTTACACACAATTATAATTACTTTTTTAAACTTTCGCGTTTTGTACACATTATAGACTTAAGACAAACGGGTCTTTTACGCGTTATTGAGATATTTACATACCTCTTTATTACCCGACGTTTCGACCCTGTTACAAGAGCCTGGACCACGGGTGGACTGGCTTCAGCTCATCGTCGTCTTCGTGAAGTGCGGGCTTGTTCAACTACCATCACTTCGTCGTTACTAAATATTGTGTTCGGAGAGGCACCACGGCACACTGATAGTATCTGCACGCGGGCGTTCGTTGAAGTTACGTAGAAGTCTGTATATATCTCAATAATCGCGTAAAAGACCCGTTTGTCTTAAGTTTGTAACACAATTATAAGTACAGTCATACGATGAACGAGGTGACGATGGCCACAGGCATAGCTCAAAAGCCACATACTCACGCAAATTATGATATCATATTTGACAGGTGACAAGTGTGTCGTGTGACAGTGACACATATAGCCGGAAATGCGTGGAAAGCTCTATCCGATTCACATTTTTGAATAGATATAAGGGAGTTCGATTTTTGCTGAGCGCATGGCTGGTGGCTTTTTAGGTTACCTCTGGCGCTCTGCAAAAATCGGGTTCCCAGATACTCACATACCGAACAACGTTTCTTGTCCTGCACCTGGAGCTAGTTAGGAATAACTAGTTCTTCTGTGCGGGACTATCAACTAATCAAGCATTACCTTGACATTGGCGAATCATCGATCAATATAGGTGGAGCCACGTTTTTAAAAGAAGAAGAAGAAGAAGAATTGATATAATATTCAATAAAATTCTTAACTGTTACAAATAACACAAAGTAAACTAACCTACCTACGCATCGCAAACCACTCTATCCATTGGTGAAAATCCGCCTGAAAATCCGTTGCATAGTTTTAAAGATCTAAGCAAACATAGGAAACGGAAGCCACTTTGTTTTATACTATGTTATGATGATGATGTTATGATCTATAAATACACGTAAAAAATTGACACAGCCAGCAACCGACTTCAAGCTACTGAAATGGGATCAAATACTTAGTTGTCAGAGTGGGACCAAATTGAAATGTGACCACTTGGGAAGTAGTAGCTTCCAATTAAAAATTCAAAATCAGTTCACCCAATCCGAAGATATGAGGTAACAAACATTAAAAAAAACATACAGTCAAATTGAGGACCTCTTCCTTTTTTGGTTGTCAACAATCATTTAATCTGCATTACTTCGTAGGTAATACACCGCACCTACACAGGAAGCGTTGGCGATGAGTTACATCACAGCGGGTGGAACGTCTGTTCAAGTTGCCATGACGATCCTAATTTGAAAAGAAACCTCCTCATTTTACCGGCCGTCAAGTCTGCAAAAGTTTTTGCTGTTGACGTTGGCACCGATCCTCGGAAACCAAAGATGTATAAGGCAAGTTTTACTATTTTCTAATTCTAAACACTCCTAACCTCTTTGAAAGCAGTTATGTAAATCTTTAAAGAGATACATACGCCGCGGGCTTAAAGTGAAAAAAAAAATTGTTAAATGCTTTAAAAACCAGATTTACTGTAAAAAAAGACATGACCGGCTTTTTCAAAAGTACTAAGTTCCTTGTTACCTACAGCTGCGGGGCTTTGAAATGTTAATTTCAGTAACAATTTAAGAAGTAGGAAGTGCGTTGTCACGGATTGTTCACAGTAAAACTTCTTACTCGTATTTTGAATTGGAGTTTGCAGTTCCAAAATTCTATTTTATAACTGTTTTGTAAGTTTTGTAAGAGCTCAATGTTACAATAAACGCTGTAGGCGAGCTTTTGTTTCAAGATTAAAGAATCAAATACATAAACATGGTTTAGGTACAAAATACAATTATGGTACGTACACTTGAGATGCTTGTAGATACCAAAATATTGTGAGGCGAGGGGATAGTCGTAAAGCGGAATTTTATGTCAACAGATCCGACAAACTTTTTTAATTCCTTGCTGCTTTATGTTTTGTATTTTCTTCTAGTTACTACAGCTTTATTGAACGAGCATAAAACTGAAGCAGACGGCTATTTGTTAAAGTTAAGTGTTGTTTTACGGATATGCAGATTCACGAGGAAACTTCTATTTAGAAAAGATATTGATTTTCAATCGAGTCGATACTAAAGATAAATTGACAAGGACTGAACCTATTTAAATTTATTATCGGATAATATTAGTACGGGGTTCCTCCCAAATTAAATGATACCAATTATCGGGATAAAGTATACTTCGCTTACTTTTTTTAAATCTTTTAGTAAAACATACAAAATTAATCATCCACCGAACCTTTTTCCCAACGTAGTTGGGGTCGGTTTTCCAGTCTAACTGCGATTGGGCTGAACTTAGAAATTTTTTAGGGCTCCAATTACCCCTAACGCTGCCATAGATGTTTGTATGATAATTTTATTTTTTAAATTGTTACGTTACTCCTGGACCGACGGTTTAGCACTGCTCTGATACAAAACCCGGCCAAGTACGTGTCGGGCCACGCTTAGAATAGGATTCCGTAGTCACCTATATTAGCATCTATAACTCCTGAACAAACAAAGTTGTGTAATCCGTTATAATTTTCCTTGAAAGTTCATTACATGGACTACCATCACAAATATTTTCAGATTTTTCAAGCCGTTTAGAGTGGACCCCCACTAAAATCTCTGCTCTGTTTTACCAAAAAAAAATAGCTAAAAAATTGAATATCTCGCAAACAAATTGTTAAATCAAAAAATTGTCTTAGCAACCTATCAATGTTTTTAAAAGACCTATCTAATGAAACCCCACACTTCGGGAAAGTCTCCAAATAACACAAAAAAAAAAAATTTAGAAATGTCCTTTTAGTACTTTGTCAAAGTAGTAAATACACATATCTATGCAAAGTTTTATTTTTCTAGCACTGACCGTTTAGGAGGGAAGCCGAGGACAGGCGGACGGACAGACATGACTATACTATAAAGGTTCCGAAATTTGATCTACTAAACCCTAAAAATAGCATGGTTCCGGTCGCAAAATCCTATTTCTATTTTTATATTTACTAGCTACGCACTCGATTCTACCTGTTTGGAATAGAATTTAAAAAGTGGCCTAATATCTGATCAGACCGAGACCATTAGTGGCTAATATATTATATAGGTACCTATATTAGGTATTGCTACCTAATCGGATCATGATCAGTTGAGCCATTATCACGTGATGTAATGAAGGAAAATAACAAAGTAACAGTATGCTAAGTTAGAGACAACACATTTACAGAGATAACGATTAAGTACTGTCGAGCGAAACTATTTAATTTTATTGTTATGTACAAGAAATATTGAGTTGATTTTTCCTGTTATTACATTAAATAGTGTTATCAATAGGTACCTAACTCTTTGGACAATCGTAGTTTTATTTACTTATTAACTACATGGTAATACATTATAGTTATTTAGATATACATATAATATTTAATTAATGTTAATACCCACAAAACACAGGCGTGTGCATTTACAGCGAAAAAATCCCCTACCCACTCTTCAGAATGCAATATTACCAATGAAGGACAATCTAGACATCCTTGGCATAGACGTTCGTCGAGAGCTCAATAACACAAAATACATTGAGAGATGTATTGGGCTAGCTTCGCGGAAACTAGGAATACTGAACAAGGTAAAGCGATTCTTTACACCGCACCAGAGGTGTCTGCTGTACAAAACGCAGATTAGACCCTGCGTTGAATACTGCTCTCACCTCTGGGACGGCTCCGCGAAGTATTTGCTGGACGCACTCGACGCTATGCAGCGACGCGCTGTTCGCATTATAGACTGTCCGGAGGTAACGGGAAGCCTTGAGCCGCTAGCCCAGCGCCGAACAATTGCTTCCTTGGCCGCGTTCTACCGTATTTACCACGGTGAGTGTTCTGAAGAGCTCTTCAACCTGATCCCACCCTCTCCCTTCCGATCCCGAACAACGCGTGCCGGGCAGAGATGTCACCCTCATACCGTGGAAACCGTCTTCGCGAGAACCGAGCGTTTTAAACGATCGTTTCTCTGCCGAACGATGGTGGCTTGGAACGCCCTGCCTGCGCACGTGTTTCCTCCAACATATAACCCTGGGCTCTTTAAGCGAAGCGTGAAGAGGCACATTACAGGGTCGTCAAGTTGAGGGCCACTCTCTATAGTATTCCTGTGTACTGTGAGAGTCGCCCTCAATTGCCAGACGTCGCCTCAGCTTACCATCAGGCGAGTGGCGTCAATTTGTCGACCTAAATATAAAAAAAAAAAAAAAAAAAATTCTATTTTTGTTCATTTCAACGCCATCTAGTTTAACTCAAACAAGTTTTGCAATTTATTATTTACTTACTTTATAAAGTTTCTACATATCTATTGACGGCTATATATACTTTATAATCTATTTCTCCAATAAAATATTTGCATATATGTTGTATGTATAAACTCAATAATTACTGAACTGATTTAAAAAAATTATCTTTCACTTGAGTTCTGATTCATTCACTTTTAATAAGCTATATAACATTACGCTGCGATCAATAGGAGCGGGGTAGCAATGAAAAACGAAGTCACGAGCATCCGCTAATAGATAATACAATACAAATTCAGCAAAAAAATTGCAGATCATACAAAATATTTAAAAACTGCCCTTAGGCGATATCGAAGTTCTGTACCGGTCGGATTTTTGTTTTAGGGCTCTATCTACCCTAACTACTACCATAGATGTTTGTATGACAACCGGGACCGACGGCTTAACGTGCTCTCCGAGGCACGGAAGGAACAATGTCTTAATAAATGGTCACCCATCCTAAGACCGACCCAGCTATATGTTGCTTAATTTTTGCAATGTGTTAACATACGAGTAGATAGCCGGTTACCACTAGACCACGAGCCCCTCCTATATCATATATATATCATCATATAATCATAATAATTTGTGTTACTAGATAATTCTCATCTAATGTTAGAAGGGGTGTTATCTGAGTCTCTAAATTGGAAGCCTTAAACATTCTGTACGTATAAAAGGTTAAAGGTATTATACCTAAAACTTTACCCCTGAGAGCCAACTTAAAATGTAAATCCCTTACTATCGGGTAAACTGCTAAAGACCTCATTTTCTCAACGCCCTTATATAGAGGGTTCATAGCGAAAATCTCATTACCAGGTAATCGACGGCTCCGAGATGAGGTCATTCAACTGCAGTTTCCCGCACACGACGCACTGCCTAGCAACTGGTGAAATCATGATTTCGACGATGGGCGATAAAGACGAAAACGGAAAAGGGGATTTTGTGCTCATCGATTCGAAGACTTTGAAAATGACAGGTGAACTGTGAACAAGAGTTTGTAAACAGGGAAATCCCTTCATAATTTTATTACAAATATTTTTTTATTGCTTTTTAGGATCTTGGACTAAGGGGGAAAAGTTTGCTAAATTCGGATATGATTTTTGGTACCAACCCCACCACGATGTGATGGTTTCTAGTGAATGGGGTACTCCAAAAAGATTCAAAACGTGAGTCCTTATTTCGCTGTAAAATTAGACCGCGGGAACTGCACATATCACTTTAGTCTACCGACTTAAAAAAGGTAGACTTACATACAGCCACCGGACGTTGAGAGTTCGATCAGATCAGATAAAACTGCGGTTCGGCCTGAACGGATAGGAGCACATACACTTTAGCTAAAGCTTTAGGCCAAATTACACAAACATGATTCGAATTTGCGTCCGTTCAGGTAGATCTGAAGGTAAATCTGAATCATGAACCAGGAAAATTGGGAGCCTCGCTCTTTAATCAACAAGTAATAATTTTCCAGCACTTGGTCTTGGTGTTTAACAAACTTAGCTAAACCTAGCTTTATCTAATCAAATCTGGTAATCTCATTGAGAACAATAAAATAAAAAGTAGCTTTTATTGATAGAAAATATTGATAAATATTTTAGTAATACAAATCGTCACAATTATCGCCCTATTTTGCTGTATAAATATTTTGTCCACAGTGGATTCCACGCAGAAGATATAAACGACAAGTCCCTTTACGGCACCTCACTGAATATTTATAAGTGGTCAACACATGAGTTACAGCAAGTCATAGATTTGGGCCCCGAAGGCTGTGCTCCCCTAGAGATCAGATTTCTCCATGATCCCAAAGCCGCGCAGGGATTTGTTGGATGTGCGGTGCAAGCAAACGTTTACAGGTTCGTGAGTTTAGTGGTTTTTGTAAGGAATGATCACGATTTATTTTGATCTACCTTTGTGATCTATTACTTAGTTCTTAGATGAATTATCTGATTGACTCGGAAAAAGAGTTTTAGAAAAACCCTAAAAGCTTCAAAACAGTACTAGTAAGTATGGATGTATCATTTCTTACATTATTATTTTCAATGAAATATTGGTAGATTCAGGTGGACATATTATTGAGATTAGTCTGAAACATTTCAAACATAGAATTTTACTTATGCTAAGATACAAAGAGACTCCAATATTTTAACAAACTTTAAAAGTTGTTAAATCTACAACTCGTATGTAAATAAAACCCTTGACTTTAATTTATCCAGGTTCTACAAAACATCCGATGGAACATGGAAAGCAGATAAAGTCATCGACATACCAGCGAAAAAAGTTTCCAAAGACGGTGTTGAGTCAGAGATTAACGGTAATTTTATTTAAATTTTTCTTAGTTTCTCAACTAAAAAATTTTTGCTTTTAATCTATCCCTGGCTAGGAAAGGTTTTTTATTTCTAAATCTGCCTATATTTTAAGTCATACACTGACAACCAAACCACTGGCTGAATGTTTTAGGCTTAATGAGCGATATTATAATATCTCTGGACGATAAATATCTGTATACTTCATGCTGGATGTTCGGAGAAGTAAGACAATACGACATTACAAATCCCGAGCGCCCGAAACTTATGGAGCGGGTACAACTCGGCGGTATAATTGCTACAGACTCTGATATTAAAGTTTTAGAGGACAAAGAGTTGAAGGTAAGAAATGCCTCTTTTCCATTATGAATCGCAATGGTGGAAATTAACGCTTCATGACTCCACACAATTACGTTCTAGCTGTGTCATTCTTTTCATTTCGAGTTTTTACAGTCAGATGCTTGCTAAATTACTTTCTGTGTTCAAATATTTCTTATACCATAACTAGCGACCCACCCTTGTTTCGTTTCCGTTTTACACGGCAATATAACTTTAATTAATGCATGTAAATCTTCCTCTTGAATTGCTCTATTACTGCTAAAAATGGATTACATTTCGTTGCGTGGTCTATAAAAGATCTAAACATAAAAACCTGCCAAGTGCGAGTCGGACTCGCGCAAAAAGGGTTCCTTGCCAAAACGGCAAAAAAATCACGTTTGTTGTAAAAAAACCTCCAAATATTGATTGTATTCTTTTTTTGGTATTTGTGTTATAGAGGCAACAGAAATAAATCATCTGTGAAAATTTCAACTTTCTAACTTTCACGATTCATGAGATACAGCCCAAGATAGACGCACGAATAGACGAATGGACAGCGAAGTCTCGGTAATAGGGTTCCCGTTTTACCCGTAAAATATTTTTGAGCGAAGCGAGCCGAAGGCGAGCGGAGCTCTCAACGGGTGACTCAAATTACAATTTATGTTAAATTGTGTTAAATTGTTTCTCGGCGAATACTCGGCTGATTTTGGATTTTCTTGCACTCATCAAAAGCTTACAGAATTACCCAGGTTCTTACGACGCCCGAATTTTGAATTTCGATCAAATCAAAGTAATTTAATTTATGGTAAAAATTCCCATAGCGTAATGACAAAAAATACTTTGACAGAGTTATATCGCTTTGAATCAAAACTCGCTTCGCTCAAATATTATATTCTGCAGCGTAACGGTACGTTTCGCGACTGCGGCGACCTAGTTATTCATATTTATGAAATATTAAATTAAAAGTGATGTTTTCAACACTCTCAATTTGTCACAGGAAAGACCGACACTAGTGAAAGTGAAAGGAAAAACATTACATGGAGCTGCCCAAATGTTGCAACTGTCACTTGACGGAAAACGCCTATACGTTTCGTCGTCTCTATTTTCTCCGTGGGATAAACAGTTCTACACGACAATGACTCAAGAGGTAACATTATAAAAAGTGGATATTAAAATAATTTGTGAGTCAATCATTCATAACAAGCATTTGAAATAAAACCACCCATTTGATTTTTTTATGAAAAAGTAACAAATACTGTTCAAGCACGTATGAAAAATACATATTTTTTATATATGTGTGTTTAAGGACGTATTAAAATTTCCAACGATCAACTTTGTTAAGAATGTTTACAAAATTGGAACTGTAAACAAAGTATTTTATTGAGTAACATTCGCGTTTGCACCCAGATGGCAATAAATATTTTCTATATTTTATATACAACCTTGGACCTTTATTTTTCACTAACATACTCTGTATATTTATTTTGTTTCATGTTTATTTTTTTTCTAAGGTTAAATTTCGCATAATCGACCGTCACTTGGGAATGATGATTAATTCACGAGACCCGACGTATACTTTGTTAAACAAATATACGCGATGTAATTTGGCAGGAACCATAACCTGACTCACTTTTTGTACTTCATTCCATATACAATTACTCTTTGTTAGATAAAGGAAGTTATTGAAAGCAGCCCAAGACTATAATTTTGGGGATTTATATTTAAATACATGAAAAATATCTCAACTGATTCCAATTGAAGCCCGTTCACAAGGTTGCCATTTATATGAACAGTGATATTTTTTTACTATTTATTTGCAGTATTTAATGTACCAAATTTTACTCAACTGATAAGTTTGTGTCCTAACATATTCGATTATGATACCTTTTATGATTTCTGTGCGTTTCTTTTGCAGTCTAGATGTTCGCTGTATACCTATTTGTTTGGTTTAATGTACATTATTCAAACACAGTCTCAGAAAGAAATATTTAAAAAATATAACTTTATACAAGTTTCAAACAAGAGCACTCGTTGCGTCGTAATGTACAATATTTTGTGTTGCAGGGCGGGTGGATGGTAAAGCTAGATGTGGACACTGTGAATGGAGGAATGAAGTTGGATCCGGACTTTCTCGTCGATTTCGGACAGGAACCGGAAGGGCCTGTGCTGCCACATGAAATGAGGTACGAAACTTTTTTACTTTTGAATACATGAAAGTTGTTTAGGTTGGCAAATGTTTTTATTTTTGGAACAAAATTAGAGGTTTACGTTGTACCTAATTAACTAAAAAAATCACCCTTTATTTCTAAAGAATCCTGTCCAGTTTAGAGTTATTACTAAACATTAATTGGTATAAATTATTTTCATACCAATGATAAGGTTTCGTTGACAACTAAACGTAATTAAAGAAAATATAAAGTAAGATATTAAACAAAACTGGAATTTCAAAAATAAAACTATCAGAGAAGTAAAGTAAACTATTTTCTAGTAAATCATTACCCATTTTACTCATTGGTGTTATTTGATCTTTTGCAGATACCCAGGTGGAGACTGTACTTCTGATATCTGGTTGGCCAACGAGTAAAATGGATTCATAATTTTGGAATAAAACATTTTTATATGCATGATAATGATAATACATTGGCAGTTCTTGTCAAAAATTATAGAATTAATAATTTAAAATTATTAAGTATCAAGTATTATTGTGTCGCTTATCTAGACAAGACTTTATTTCTGTTCCCGATGTCAATAACGGTTACGACTACACATAATAGCTTCTCGGACATTCCTTGACCCTTTTACGCACCTTCATCACACTGAACACAATCTCTAGTTTGCTCCATTTCGGACAATTGGTAGTTATGTAAGATTAGAATTTGGGCCAACAAAAGAAGTTTGTAATACGGATTATAGCATCAAAAAATGTTTTATTTATTATAGAGAGATTTGTTGATGGAATTTATATGGGAATTCTCAGCAAGAGACCCGACACTGTGCTTTAATTGTGTTTTCTAAAGATAATTGGTTTGGACTGCAGAGATATTATTAAATGGTGGACCAGATGTTAGATACATCTGTCTTGGTGGTTGGAATTTCGGTTTGAATCTCAGAGTGGATGTTGATTTTCTATAGTCCCCAGTACCGGCAACAGGCTTGCCCCCAATTACCTACGTGGGACTAAAATAGTTACCGCCGAAATGAGGGTGTGTAATGCACCTCTGCCTATCCTTTCGAAATGTGGAGCGTGATGTATGTTTGTCTGTAAAGATAGGTACTAAGAATGCCAAATTACTGGCATTCCCGTTCCAACCAAGTGAAAAGTTTGGTCAGTTGGCAGAACGTTCCTCCTGAAAAGGGAATAACAACTGGTTCGAGTCCAGCCCAAATCTTTCGTCTTTCCGATTGATATTAATTTAAAACTATTTAAAAAATGTGAGCAAACCTCATTGCTTCGAAAAATCCATTCACCGAGCCTTTTCCCAACGCAGTTGGGATCGGCTTTCCCACCTAACTGCGATTCGGCTGAACTTCGGTGTTTTCTGTGCAGCGACTGCCATCTGACATCCACAACCCATGGGCGACATCGATGTTCCGTAGTTAGGCCGGTCGGATTTTTGATTTAGGGCTCCAACTACCCCTTACGACTGCCTATATAGATAGTTATATATAGATGTTTGTATGACAACCGGGACCGACGGCGTAACATGCTCTCCGATGCACGTAGGGGTCTCAATGTCTTAAGAAATGGTTACTCATCCTATGACCCGACCGGCCTGACTAGAGAGACTAGACGAGCATCGTTGCCTCGAAAAATATACGTAAGTATTGTTTTTGTCTAACTCACCACGATTTTACTTTGTTTTACTTTCTGGATCGAAAGTTAACTAGGTATTCGCCGGAACGCGGGCGGTTACGTCGAAATAAATAAGACAGAGAACGTAATTAATAATTCAAAAACCATAAAAGCCACATACACCAAAAACTATACAGCAAAGCACGTTAATGTGATCTATCTGCAGCCAAATTTCAAGTCGATAGGTTTAAAATTGCGACCGTTATCGTTTTACATACATTTTCGATTGGGACCATCTTAGAGAAGACTCCGCTACGCTGGCTTAATAATTCTAGTGTTCGCAAACAAGTTGTTATATGTAAAAATATACATTTTACTAAACAAACAGCATATACACTTTTGTGAGGATAAAAATTGCGAGCAAGTTTTTATAGTACCAACTTCAAAGGAATTTATTTTCATTGTGTCAGTTCAGCAAGTTCTGTTATGTAGCTTAGGAAAGTGCTAGTTTTGATAATAATTTAGTTTTCCTTGCTATTTTAATTACCCAAGCAAAAAATAATTACATACAATATGTAAGTAACTTAATTTTATCTCATTTAAATCTTGCATTATGTTGAATATACAAAAATAGATTTTATTTCTTGTGTGATTAAGCATTAAAGACTGGCTTGGTTTATTTGGGTCCTCGGTTCAGACCTACCGTAATGTATACAATAAATCGATCAGAAACTAATATAATTTAAGTTTTACATCTATCCCAGAGTATTCCAACAATGGTAATGCGAAACTAATGCCATAAGAGAATATTTAACTATGTCTTGATGAGTGCTCATCAAGAATTTCAATTGTGTGTTAATGTCTTGAGCGAGGATCGCCCCCTACCTATATAGAATTAGGAGTGTGTGGGTTATTTACGTATATCGGAGTAATAGAATTACTTGATTGAATTCTTTGAAGACAATATAAGCGTAACATTTCTTAAAGCATAGGTACAATTGAACTGGTGAATACAAAATCGGTTAGTTAAATTCGAGCCAAACTCAACTTCAAGTAGAACACCTGAATATTATGAACTCTAGGAAATATAAAAGTTCCCAAAGGACAATTTATATGCCTCAGTCTAAATATTTAGGGAAAGTTACATGATGGTGTAAGACTAATATAAAAATACACGTCAATAATTGACACAACAACCGACTTCAAACTACCGAAATGGGACCAAATAGTTGTCAGAATGGGACCAAATTGAAATGGGACCACTTGGTTCTCTCAGTCCGAAGATATGAGGTAACAAACATAAAAAAAGAAAATGAAAAAAAAAACACTATAATTGAGAACCTCCTCCTACGAACACGGTAAGACACTACTAAACCGATTTGAAAAATTATTTCATTTACCTATACAGGATGTATATCAACATTATAAATAATAAGGGTTATATCAGGTTGATATAACCCGTAATGCTGTAACATCCTGTGTAATGCTGCATTGTTAGCGAGTAACATCTATTGATTGGTAGTGTGCAATTCAACATTTTTTTTGTGAAAAACCTCGTTTTCACGTCGACCGAGTCGCGAGCGTCCACCAATGAAGAATAACTTTAAAAAGAAGAGTCGCCCAAGCATAGCCATCACCATTATCGACAGCGTAAAGGCACAGAATAAGGTCTATTTGCTTGCTATCTGTAGATATTACCGACATTATTCCCAGTGGTTTTTCAGAGAGTGGATAATGATAATGACAGAGGAAGCATATTTTCGTTATTAGTTCAACTTTTCAAATAACTAGAGCAGATGATTTTAGAATGCAAAATACTCGTACAATCACACTAGTTTCAGGGTTTGTACAATTATTCCACTTTCATGCTGAGTGATAGAACCACTTTTGATAAGTTTCAAATTAAAATTATCAGACGGCATCTGTAATATAGGTTTTGATGCAGAAATTAGGAATGACTATTTGTTCTGAGTATAACTATTTTAATAAAGACCAAGCATATTGTACAACAAAACGATACAAACATTCATACTGAAATTCATTATAATATTCTTAGAATTGCAACAGTATTCCGATGCAGCGAGTAGATACCTACTTACCTATCTACAAAATAAAACAGCTTGAGAGTAAAACTTGAAATAAGACGCTCGGTAAACTTAAATTCATTTCATCATTCAGTTTCATAGTTATCGTAGAAACGAACTAAATTGAGTTATGAAAATGCAGAACGATTTATGGTGACGCCTGCTGTTACGTCGGTGTTTGAAGAATTATTTATAGCCAATGAAAAATATAATAAAGGAGTCGGGCAGCTGGGGATTAATAGACAATCTTCTATAAAAAAGGTCAAACACCCATGTACGTAATAAAGTTGTGAGAGTTATTCAATCTTAACTTTAGTCCGAGTCTGTCAGAAAATTCAGCTAAATGCATAGATTTAGAATGTCCAGCGAAGCGAGCGGGATCCCAAGTCTCTGGCTAAACGAGTGGGTGGGACTTTATGGACCGCGTATTCCCAGTTTAGGACCCCAAACCTTTTTTACTTGCATGCGGTGCACTTACCGACCAACGACCGTGGTACCCACTGGCAAACATAAAAATCCCCATAAGCGGCTCGTCCTCTATTTAGTGTGAGACTGTGGGCGTGTAAGAAATATGCCTCTGTCAAACCCTTTAGAAAAACAGCAGCAGACCTATGTATACCACTACCTATGTATACCACTATCTATGTATACCACTACCTAGGTATACCACTACCTATGTATGCCACTACCTACGTATACCACTATCTATGTATACCACTACCTATGTATACCACTACCTATGTATACCACTACCTAGGTATACCACTACCTATGTATACCACTACCTATGTATACCACTACCTATGTATACCACTACCTATGTATACCACTACCTATGTATGCCACTACCTATGTATACCACTATCTATGTATACCACTACCTATGTATACCACTACCTATGTATACCACTACCTAGGTATACCACTACCTATGTATACCACTACCTATGTATACCACTACCTAGGTATACCACTACCTATGTATACCACTACCTATGTATACCACTACCTATGTATACCACTATCTATGTATACCACTACCTATGTATACCACTACCTAGGTATACCACTACCTAGGTATACCACTACCTATATATACCACTACCTATGTATACCACTACCTATGTATACCACTACCTATGTATACCACTACATATGTATACCACTACCTATGTATACCACTACCTATGTATACCACTACCTATGTATACCTCTAGCTATGTATACCTCTACCTATGTATACCACTATCTATGTATACCACTACCTATGTATACCACTACCTAGGTATACCACTACCTAGGTATACCACTACCTATGTATACCACTACCTATGTATACCACTACCTATGTATACCACTACCTATGTATACCACTACCTATGTATACCACTACCTATGTATACCACTATCTATGTATACCACTACCTATGTATACCTACCACTACCTATGTATACCACTACCTATGTATACCACTACCTATGTATACCTCTACCTATGTATACCACTATCTATGTATACCACTACTTATGTATACCACTATCTATGTATACCACTACCTATGTATACCACTACCTATGTATACCTATATGTCTCTTCCAAGTGTATCTTATTAACATCATAATATTTAGCTACTGTTTACTGCTGATATTGCAGTCAGCCACAGTACGAAAATTTAAGTTTTAAACAATACACTATTTTACTGAATAAAATACCCCAACGGTATGAAAATAGATTAGTTGGAGACAAGTGTGTTGCAGAAAACTAACATGAAATATGGAGGTGTAGGTACCTAACTATAACAACCTATTCGGGTAATCTATAGATATATGGTATTTTTTATAATCTTGTCGATACACATACACACACATCATACTGAATTTCGTTTCGACGATTACGATTTCTACTATTCACACTACCCGTAAACCACGTTAAGGAACTTTGTTCCAAAAAATACTGCTTACTAGGTATTTATAAACAAGACAACGGGTCTTTTATACAAATATAAGTAATTGGTACCTGTATATCCCGACGTTATTGCTCAGTTGCAAGAGACGTCACGGGTTGACTTACATACCACCAAAAGTATTAACACTATACACTCAATAAAAACAAAAGTTAACCCCCAAGTAAAAAAGTTAATAAAATATGTTTATCGAAACAAACGAGGGGGCTCTCCAAAAAGATACTGTCTGTTTAAAATAGCACTTTGAATTATTCAGGCTCGCACCCCTTCACTAGGGGTTGATTATATCCTACGCACTGAATCAGGTAGTACGACCCAGCGCCTGAGTGTGCTCAAAGAAAAATGAGTATCTGACTTATGACGTGCCGAGATATAAATTGTTTTACCTGTGTATTTATGGTTTGAGTTATTTTGAGGTATTGAGTTATACATATATTATGCTACCGTAAGATTACAGTTTTTAGTTACAACGCGTTGTTACTAAATTTCCTTGAAACAAAGCGTTGTGACCAAAGGCCTGTAGAGTAAGAAAGAAGCGTAGTTTAAGACTTCACATTTAAAGGTGAGAACTATATTTAGATACGAGTATATACCCGATACCCTAAATACCCGATCCTAAACAATCCTCGAGTGGTTTGCTCTTGATTGCAGCTATTGTACACTTCAAGTAGAATGTGATATCAAACTGTTAAGTCAAGTTAAATACACGAATCGAAAGAAGCCAAAATGAAGCTTAGGTAATTTTGACGCCCTGTTTGTATCTAGAACATGCCGTCCTGTAAGCTTAAGACCGTTGTAAATTCGATTAATATAGTGTTAATGCCCACAGCTCTTGTCTAGTAAAATACTTATGCCTTATAAAGTTTATTTTCGATTGTCAGCACTTGATGGAACCTATACCTAGATTATAAAACAATCTCATTTGTGGGAAAATCTTTGCGCTTTAAAACTTTGCCGCTTTATTAGAGGTTATGTTACTATTCACTACATATTTTCAAGCTTAAAGATATTTAGGGGTGTACTCGATCAGAACTGACCCATTTCTATGATCAATCATTAAAGCTAGTAAGCCACATGGCTTTTCAGTTCTGATCAAGTTTACCCAAACTATGTGGGAATGCGCACAAATAGTTTATACTTCCTACAAGTTTATAAGCTCCGCTCAATATCGGTTTAGCTAGAAATACTTCTAGTTAGTACGTATCTACGAAATCTAATAGACTTTAATTTACGATGTACAATGTCGTAAGTTATGTACTCTTAGAAACTTGAGTGGAAATGGAAAGTTCTTACCATAGAGTATTTGATTGAGAACTTTGTATCGCCTCAAATATAAAAAAAAAAGAAAAAGAATGTTTCAATATTTCAAGCAATGTATGTATTATTAATTATAATTGAAAAACGCGACGGACGGACAGACAGACAAATTGTCGTATTAAATAAATAGATTTGCGGTTTCGCGTATGCGTACCGCATTTGATTTCCCTCTATGTACTACATACCTAGGACACACTGTGCTCAAAGATCACTTTTTCCGACTCAGGGGTTGTTACATATTTTTCCCCATCACAATATGTAACGTCAAGAATTACGGCTCTGTGGTAAATTTCATTTCCATAGCTAATTTATTGACCGAAATACTTACTAAAAAAACCTTCTCCTGTAAAAATTGGTATTTGTCGCTTACGCTAAGTCGGCGGTAACAGCTCGATATAAATATTATTTATTATGAATATAAGTGAAAGTTAAAAAGTTTGAACACGCAAATAGTGAAGAGTAGGTAGGTACGAGATCAGCACTTGTTTTTAATAATATTATGACTAAACCATAATACGATTACTATTGAAAATAGATGCTATTTGTATTCCTTAGGATCTCTTATTACAGCTGTAACTGTATCTGAAGGGAGTAATGTACGGTTTCCATAGCAACTGGGCACTTAGACAGGGGAGGCTCAATATGAACTGCACCATTTGAATTTCAAGTGCTATGCAAAGCGATTTCGAACTGAGGATCCGTTGAGATCGCTTTAATGTGCTTTGGTAAACAGGAATATTATTGTCTCACTCGAATACTACTGTTGCTTGTGGCTAATAGACCGATGAGGTCATTGACTGATTGGTGACACGATATCATAAACCTGTACATCAGCTGATTATGACTACACTAAATACCTACATAATAAACAAAATTTGTCACTGCTATTATGCTTGGTTTCCTATAGGGGTAGGTAGATAAAAAGGATTAAGTAGGAGCATATTATTTTAAACCTATCTTTTAAGTTACTTTGTTGGTCGAACGTAATAGGTGGCGAGTTCATTGCCGGTAACAGCTTTCAGTTTGTCAATCGAATCTCGTCTGTTGATCCGTTAGTGGACCACTTGTGTTTTACGTATGTATGTGTATATAAAACCGTTTTACTTTTGAACCGACTTCTAAAAAAGGAGGAAATTCTCAATTCGACAGTAGGCATTTTTTTATATCTGTTATACATCTTTCGACTGGGTGAACCGATTTTGACAGGTTTTTTTTAATGAAAGCGATAGCTTCCCAGGTTGTCCCATTTCAATTTTGTCCCATTTCGACAAATATTAATACCTAAACTCATATGAAAATACCTAACAACTCTTGCAATAGTAGCTAAAGTACAAAGTTATCTAAACCTACACTAACATGATAAAAATATTGAATATACATTCAACAAAGGCAAAGCGTATATTGTGAATGTCACATTTTGTATAAGGTGACACACGCTGCAAGAAATTGGCTGAAAAGATGTAACATTATACGGCTGCAACCATTTTGAGGATGATCGGCTTTGTATACCCTTAGACAGCCTTATATAAGGAAAACTGATCTGGCGCAGATTGTTTTTATGGTAAAATTTGTTTTCTTGAAACTTATAGAAAGATGTTAGTACAGTGTAGATAAAGATTGAATATAATCTTAGAAAATTTGGTGGCCCCCAAATATTGCTTTTGTTGTTGAATTTTATAAGATGAGGTACGTCTAATAAAACTAGTTACCTTTTTATTTGTACGGTCAAGGGATGAAGGTATCGCATGTTATATTAATTAAGTCATCATCATCAAACACCGAGCCTTTTCCTAACTCAGTTGGGGTCGGCTTTCCAGTCTAACTACGATTCGGCTGAACTACGATATTTTCCGTGAAGCGGCTGCCATCTGACCTTCACAACCCATGGGCGATATCGTAGTTCTGTAGTTAGACCGGTCGAATTTTTGATTTAGGGCTCCAACTATCCCTAACGACTCATCATAGATGTTTGTATGACAACCGGGACCGACGGCTTAACGTGCTCTCCGAGGCACCGGCTCCGTAGTAGTAGTATACGCTCTTCTGTGCCTGATGTTTACAATTTTTGTCTTTTGTTGGGGTTTGGCAAAGTTACTGCTTAGGCACCTATTGAAACACAATTAGAACAAAATACGTGTGCAGGAATTGCTTACACGCATGTAGGTATACGTAGGTCACACTATAAGTTTTGCGTAACTTAAAAAAACAATATGTTAAAACTAAAATATTATGTTTATTGCTTTTCAAAATACTCTCCTTTACATTTTAAACACTTTTTCATGCGATCGAACCATTTTTTTAAACTTTGATTCTGGGGAAAACACAGAAATCACAGGGTGCTAGGTCGGGGCTATGCGCAGGATGGTATAATAAAAGTACAACTCGTCACGAGTTGTACTTTTTCGGAAGCTAAAAATTACTTTGTTTTGTTGGCCGTGTGTGAAGAAGCGTTGTCATGATGTCGGAGAACGCGGCTTTTGGGTCATCTTTCGCGAACTTTTTCTAACACCCTGGGTTAACAAATAGTAGAATACCACTCGGCATTAACACTCTTTTGATCTTCAAGTGGAATTTTACAGATGGGACCCGTAGCTGAGAAAATAAACGCGATCATTTTTTTACCAATGTTTCTCGCCTGCCTCACTTTTGCTGGCTTGTTCTCATTTTCAAACACCCATTCATAAGATTGCTGTTATTTTTCGGGTTCAAAACAATAAATCCACGTTTCGTCTCCTGTGACAATGTCGTACTTCAGTAGCATCTGGGAGCACATGTGTCTTAAGAAATGGTCACCCCTCCTAAGACCGGCCTGAATCGATGTTGCTTAAACTTTGCAATGTGTTAACATTGTCGGTTACCACTAGACCACGAGCCTTTCCATGGTATTGACTGACGAAGCGAAGTGACCGAAGTCTCCGTTTCAACTTGCAGACTGGGGAGGATTTCTTTCGTCTGTACCTCTACATCTCTACATCTACGGGTTCTGTCAGATCATGTTTGAGGCCGTATTTATCAACCGATTTGCATTAAACTTTACACACACACTCCTTGCTTACAATGAATAACATTTGAATGATATTTTTTGGATTGGATGAAAAATGAAAGAGTAATAAAGAAAATTGAAGAAAGACATTTTCTAAACAAAGCCACTCCCGAAGTCTACGGTTCACAGAACCACTAGTATTAATTAAGTATAATATAATAATCCTGAGAATTTTTGTATTAGGTACATCTTCTTAACAAAATATTATGTAACCTACCGTTAGTCAGTCAAATGTGATTTAGGCCCACTTTCGGTAAACTTTTTCGGTCACAAAAAGTTGCCCTTGTACCTATTTTAATCAAGCAGGACAATAAATATCCAAAAAGAATTATCTAAATCGCATGAGCAGACAGCAAGAAATGATAGTCTCCCCTACGGAGACAGTAAAAAGTGTTATACAACTGCTTCGGTGGCGTGGTCGGTAGTGCATCGGCTTTCGACTCCGGAGTCTCGAGTATGTATGTTATGTATGTATTAAGAAATACATATGTATGTTTCTCAGTTTCCTAGATCCCATAGAACAAGCTTATAGCTTAGTTTGGGCTAGTTGACGTTGTGTGAGAATGTCCTAAAATATTTATTTATTATTATTTATTTATGTCAATTCAGTAATAATAATAACTGACTAGTTTTCATCAAAACTTGTTATAAATATTTATACGTGATTGAATAAACTTCTATCTTACATAACGTATACTTACGTAAACCGCTGTAACTTTTTGGGTTATTCCATTCAAAATCCTAATTCTTATCTTGTACTTAATGTTATTTTATTTTAACATCAGCATTATAACTACGAGTATTTATATTGTTAGCAAAGAACCTGCTACAGACATCGGAATTAGGCGTATTTCCGTAAAAGGTCGCCCCTTGTCAGTAAGTATTGCACTTCCCCATTTTATTAAATCTGCGATACGAAAAGGGACAATTTTTTTTTTTTTTTTTTTTTTTTTTTTTTTTTTTTTTTTTTTTTTTTAATCCGCGGTTTGTGGCTGCGGCCGCACTTACGTCCATTGCCGAGTGCCTCCGGTAGATACTGAAAGAATTCCCAGTGGCACCCGGCGGACCTTGGTCACTTGAGTGGCCACTGCGTGGTGGTCGGGTGTTACCCCGCATCTCTAGGGTCGGGTTTTATCCCGCGTCGGTGTGTGAAGGCGTGCATGGGGTGAAGCCCCACATCACGCAGCCCGTCTAGCCTGCTTCTGTAAGGACGGTGGGTTGCTAATCCATCGTCCTCACGAAAAGGGACAATGACAAACGATACATAATTATATCTATACCTAATATAAATGCGACATTTTTAACACCTACTTCGGTACTATTAAAACGATTGTTGGTACTTCCTGTCGAGCGCTTCTGGTTAGCACTACGATTAATTTCCACTTTACGGACTTTGACCACCTGTGTGGCCTCTGTCGAGTTGGTCGGGTTTTACCCTGCATCTTAGGGGATGGGTTTTATTCTGCGTCGGTAAGTGAAGGTGTGCTTGGGGTGGGGCCCCACAGCACGCAGCCTTTCCAGCCTGCTTCTGTAAGGTCGGTGGGGTGCTAGCTCGTCGTCCTCAGGCTCCGATCATGGCGGTCGATGGTCCTGTGCGTATTAAATTTTGCGACGGGCGGCGCCATCGCCGCTCCCTTCGGAACTCAGCGGGGAGGGTCCGCTCCCTCACCCTGCGAGCATAACCTGCTCGCAGAAGCAAACGACCATGATTCACTGGCTCCATGCTAGCGAGAGGGTATCAACGCTCGAACCCACTACGAGGTCCCGGCGCTGACTCACCCATGCTGAGTATTCAACATAATAAATACGTACCTGGTATTTTATAATTACTTACGGTATGATACTAATCAGTACCCACGTCTACTTTTCTATTCATATGAAAAATGTGCAAATATACGTGTTATGAAACACAACAACTTTAAAGAGAAAAATGGCTGTACAAAAACCGCTTTATAAAACGTTTTCGCGGAAACTAACGAATTTGAGTTATTAAAGGACAAAGAAATTTATAGTGACACCTGCTGGTACCGTTTTCTTTGAAGAATTTTTATTCACTGTAAAGTACAGTTGGTACAGTGCAATTGGAACTCGACTGTTGTGGTTTTATTTGATACTCTGTCTCTCTCTAATTTATATTACCAGGGTTTTGGATTTAAAAGATGTCCTAATTATCTTTTAAATTGGCAGACAGGCAAGGCTCTGGTAAAAATAACACTTCAAAGAGGATGAGGTACCTATTGTAGACTTAAACAAACTAGGAAGTCTTACCGACTTATTTTTTCAACTCTAATCCATCTCAATACAATCGCACTATATCTGACCAATGGTTTGAATCCGTTCTCGAATTGTCTTAGTTAGTTCTTTCTTTTGTAATTGTATTTACACTCTTGTTAAGTTTCTTGTTGTTTTTAATAATCAAGCACTACATATGTATATGCGAAAACACATGAATGGTATTTAGATATATAAGTAGACACTAAATAGTTTATAAGAACTGTTTGTTTTCAAGGAAATTAAAAATAAAATAAAATATTTAAAATTTTATGTTTACTGTGAGTTTTAAATGATCTCGCAATTCTGCAGTTATTAATCAAGCCGGAACGACATCAGTCTGTTTATGCTACAAAAAGATACAATGAAACGAAACATACAAACCAAACATTATTACAGAATACGCGCGGAAAATGTAAGCTTTTTTGTAATTTATTTTATGTAATATAATCGTTTTTTTTTTAAGAAATATGTAGGTCCGAGTTGTCCCAGACTGTTTATTTATCTACATGGTGCTGTTTTTTTGCCCTAAATAAGAAATTCAGATGAAACGGTCGTGAAATATCTCAGAGTTTGTAGATAACAGTAAAAGTTAATTACTTTTTAGCACGACATTTTGTTAAGTACTTTACTTATCTTTAGTAAGTAAATTATCACGAATTTTTCATTGAACTTTACTGAAAATTAAAAAGCATTTTTATAGAATAACCAAAAAATACACACGCCTGTGTGTATATTTTGGTTTGAACTTTATTCCTTGAAAGACGGAGTTAATATTAATTATAACTAGACTACGTAGGTATGTCCATACCTACGTAGTCCTAGTGGGACCATTAAGACTTACAGGTCTCATTCCTAGTTCCTAGTTGCAACTAAGCGAGTGAAGCGAGCGGTATGTATCTTGAGTCGTAGTATCGTAGATCAGTAATGATTGCAATAGGTATAATAGACTCTAGCCCCTTTACGTGGGACCGATAAATGTGTATTCATAATAATACGAGTAATACCTCTGCCAGGGCCTTGTGGCAAAAATGTGTTTCGTCTATCGGAGTTTAAAATATATATATTTTTGGATTTTCTATAATGTAAAGCTCATTAAACTCTTGGCATATGGCGGAAAGTAACTTGATTATTATACTAGTATGATATTTTATTTTTATAAACTACTAAACCTGACCGACCGCTGTAAAAGTAGTTCACTAAAATATTCTGTTTGACGGTAATGCACCTGCATTAGAGAGGCCCTCAAAAGAATTACCGTTCATCTTAATTACACGGTGTTATATAGAGGATTAACTGCCAGCTTTCAACCCTTGGCAGGTTAAATCTCTTTGCAATTACGATGGAAACGCAATTCCGGATCTATTAAAAATGAATAGCTAAGTAGTATGATGTGGATATAACGTGAAGGGATACGTACTTTAATGGCTATGTCATGTATGTTGTCATGATTACTCACAGCCTGTATAATAATATGCCATCTTTTATTTTTCTCGTCTCAATTTAATACATAAAATGTAAGTGATACTGTGTTCGTGTCTGGTTCTTCGTGCATCACGTAAAACGGATTTTAATTAGGTTTATTAGGCAGATAGTTTGAAAAAGAAGGTATTAGATACTTTTTCTTGGGTTATATTATTGTGAACCACATGACAAGTTAAGTACGTGATGACACTCTACTCGTCTGCTCCTAACATTAGATAGTGTCTATAATCTGTACTAATATTAGAAAGCAGAAGAGTTTGTTTGCTTGAACGCACTAATCTCAGGAGTTACTGGTTCGATTTGAAAAACTCTTTTTTTGTTAAGTAGTGCGTTTATCAGGGAAGGCTATAGGTTACATAACAGCGCGCTACGATGAATAGGAGCGGAGCAGCAGTATATGTTTCAAAAACGATGGAAAGTTATTTCTTTTGAGAACTTCAGTTGCGTGCGCTGGTCAAATGATTAATGTTATGTTAAAATAATGTACTAAATAATTGTTTCTCTTTAAAAGTTCAAAAACCACAGAATAGGGAAAATAGTATGTAAGTACTAACATAACCAAACTAAGGTCAAAGTCCGTATAATGTATGTTCCAAATTACTACGCGGACGAAGTCACGGGCTACCGCTAGTGTACTACGTAGGTCACACTATAAGTTTTGCGTAACTTAAATAAAAATAAAAAACAACATGTTAAAATCAAAATATTATGTTTATTGCTTTTCAAAATACTCTCCTTTACATTTTAAACAATTTTTCATGCTAATCGAAACATTTTTTAAAACAGGAGGACCACAGATCTGAAGGCATGTTTTCTACGTGCTGATTGAACGCTATCACTGCCTCTTCGGAGTTGGTAAAAGTAAAACCTCTCATCAAATCTCTGATTTTAGGCAAAATACAGAAATCACTATATACGGTGCTAGGTCGAGGCTATGCGTAGGATGGGTGACGAGTTGTACTTTTTCGGAAGCTAAAAATGACTTTGTTTTGTTGGCCGTGTGTGAAGAAGCGTTGTCATGATGTAGGATAACGCGGCTTTTGGGTCGTTTTCTAACACCCTGGGTAAACAAAAGGTAGAATACCACTCGGCATTAACACTCTTTTGATCTTCAAGTGGAATTGTGCAGATGGGACCCGTAGCTGAGAAAAAAAACGCGATCATTTTTTTACGAAAGTTTCCCGCTTGCCTCACTTTTGTTGGCTTGTTCTCATTTTCAAACACCCATTCACAATACTGCTGTTTTTTTTTCGGGTTCGAAACCATAAATCCACGTTTCGTCTCCTGCGACTATGTCATAAACAGCATTAGAATGTCCGTGGTCGTACTTCAGTAGCATCTGTGAGCACCATTCCACGCGAGCCCGCTTCTTCTCCGCTGTCAGTTCATGAGGGATCCAACGACAACAAAATTTCCGAACTTTCAATTCTTCGTGTAAAATTTTCTGGATTTGACTCATACCAAGCCCCAATAGTCCTCGAATTGTTTCATAGGTAATCCGCGGGTTTTCTTCAATCAACCGCTTTACAGTAGCCACATTATTTTCGTTGACGCCAGTTGATGGCCGCCCTTCACGAAATTCGTCATGTAAAGAAACTCGACCACTCTCAAATTCAGCAAACCATTACCTCACGGTGCTTAAACAAGGTGCTTCTTTCCCAAAAGCATTTTGAAGACGAGTAAAGTAGCACAGTCTTGCGGAGAGAGAGAACTTTTAAAATCATAAAAAATCATCGCTCTAAAATATTTTCGACTTAATTCCATTTTCGTTGCATACGTAGAACTTTGATGTGTGATAAAATTGACAAATGATTTCCCGCAAATTGTTTTTTTTTTATTACTAAGAAGGTTGCAACGTTTCAAAAATTTAACATTCGAAATTCAAATAGTTCCGATTAGCTAGAAGTGCAAAACTTTTAGTATAATCAAGACATTATACAAAATTAACATAGCGTACTTATATTAATTTAAACTACAACATTCAAATTTAATAATGCAAATACACACGAAAGGTACAATCTAACCAGTTAGACCACCCTCTCTCTATATTCAAATATTTAACTTGAAGTAAACTCAGGTTAATTTTGAACATTCTAATTGTTTGCCATAAACCTGTTTACATGGGGCTGCTGAGCACAACGAACGAAGGATGGGATAAATGGGATGCGGTGAAACGGTGCGTACATGTCGTTCCTTTATGGTTATTCTATAATTCAGAGGAAGTAATATAGTAGTCTTACTTGAACATTGTACTTATGGATTGTTATAAATAATAGGGTTACTCACGAGAAGGTACATAAATTAAAGTGATAGATAATTACATTATTCTGAAGTGGTATTGAAACGATCGTAGTAACAGTATGTGATTGATTTTACTATCGAAATGTATTCCTATTTATATCATAACAATATTCCCGGCTTGACTTATAATTATCTCGCTTGCATCGTATTGGCGAATGCAGATATAATGAGTTGTGTCATAAGGCGTGTGCGCCGGTAGAAGCTAGTAGAAGGGCCTAGAACCGCATTCTCGTATGATGATCAGAGATGGTACTTCGTTTCTGAAAAAATAAAAACTTTGAGAAACCATGCTTACCAGTTACTTTTGCAAAATAGTTTTGCTTATGTTCATACATGAATAGTTAGGATTAAACATGAAAGCGGTCCACTATTATTGCAGACACGAGTAGTTCACATGGCTCTTGATGCAGGAGGACTGCCGTACAGTCTACATATTTTCTATCCGCCTCACTTTCTGAAACACCTCCATGAACCAGGTTGTTTTACTTAAAATGAATTCAATACTTTGAATTTATTTCTCCAGATAATGACTAAGTATCTGGATCTATAAATGAATATTACTCATTAAAAAAAAATAATGGCCAATTTCTACTTTTTACTTCAAAAATCTCAGCGAACCTAACATTTCTACCGTCGCATTCGCCTTTGGTACCACTGAGGTAGATGGTGCATACTAAACTAACCAAAACCTCACAAACTATATCAATTTAGACATGGCTGAACACAGTCTGCCGCAGTGCGTACGAAAACTCAAACACTCACAACTTTACTGATTAACATACCACAGTGGCATGCAAATATGAACTTATAGTCGAAAAGGGCCCTGGTACATGCCCCCTAGGGTCCTCTAAGGAAAATTGACGTGATATAGGGAGGTGTAACGAGTGAGATGTGTAAAGTTCGAATTCATGGTAAGTACTCGAAGTATAGGTCCGCGAAGTCTTGAAAGTGAATTAAAAAACCCTCTAGTGCCACTCTTGGGTCAACATAATATTAGAACATTTTAAGGCTGATTTAGTGGACTCCGGTGGTGATGTTTCTCCCCAACATATTCCCAAGATAAAAAGTAAACTGTACTGTTAGCTACCTATTTTGTTCCCATTTTTCATTATCATTTCAGCCCATTGACGACCACTGCTGGACATAGGATAGACCTTCCCCAAAAAGGGGTGATTACCTAAATAAAAATACAAACAAACAAATATTTGGGTTTGTAAACCCAAATATTTGTTTAAATATTTATTTATATATTTACATATAATATGTGTTGTAACACACCAAATGTTTTACACAAACCAAGTTAAAAGTCTGTGTGAACACAATTTGAATGAACGAAATTTAATTAAACTATAATTGATACCTACAAATCAGATACGAACAATTTCCCTGAAGTCGTCTTTGAGAGAAAATAGTCAACAGAAGATTTGCTAAGAATTCGAGATTAAAATTCCACCCTTTATTTTGGGGAGTCAATAGATTGAAATAAAGGCCAGAAATCAAAAGGACGGCGCATATTAAACAAGAATCCGATTAAGATCGATGTTTAAGTAGGTACTGAAGTACGACCAATGAATAGAAAAGTTCATTTCAAAGGATGTTTTCAAGTAATTATTTTTAAACTTACAACATACGAATAGATTAACATCGACTTCTACCCAATAACCGCGGAGTGGTATAAAGGACCCTAGTATGGCTAGAGCATAAGTAACACTTTTCACAACAAAGTTGCATGGAGTAAAACGGTTTCAATATGTCATGCTGCTAATAAATCTTTAAACTCTCCCGGATAAAATATTACTTAGCGTTTAGTATGTGTAAGGTGCTTTTAGGCTCTATAAAAGGCTCTAGGTGCTGACAGCTGATGGACTCTGGTAACTAACCTAACCTAACAGGTTAACTTACGAAAAGTGTCACGAGACACCCGTGAAGACAGTGTTAATGTTCGTATTTATTATAAGGTATTTGATTTATCGGTAACTTTTCTAGTGTAGCCTGAAAATAAATGATTAAAAAACCGGCTAAGTGCGAGTCGGGTTCGCGCACAATGGGTTCAGTACCAAAACGGCCCAAAAATCACGTTTGTTGTATGGGAGTTCCCTTATATATTTATTATATTCTGTTTTTTAGTATTTATTGTTATATAGACAACAACAAATACATCATCTGTGAAAATTTCTACTTTTTAACTATAACGGTTCATGAGATATAGCCCAAGACAGACGGACGAACAGGGTTCCGGTTTTGGGTACAGTACCCTAAAAAAAATACCGAAGAACTCGGAAACAGCGACCGACTTACCTCCTTATGCGGTGAAATTTATATTTGTTGTGACCGAGCCCTTACATGTATTTCACAACAAACATGAATACGAAACGTCAGAAAATCCCATGAAATGTGCCTTTTATGAGGTACTCGTAAAGTAAATATCACTGATGTCTTCCAAAAAGTCCACAGCGTAAATGAGGGATTATTAAACCACTTTATTGACTTATTTAGCTTTTATACGTCTAAATTTATTTCGTATCATTTTATGACAGTTCCTTATGTGGGTTCTTGTTTTATGTGTTGCGGTATCATAATAAATGCGGCTTTTTATTATATTGACATTTTAACCGGCATATATAGGCTGTAATTAAAGTAACTTTTGTTGAGTAAAGTAGTGTGTTAAGCGACTTGAATATTATTTTACTATTTAATAATATCGCATTTGTGTAGGAATATTCTACGCATTCCTGTGGTCACCATTGTAACCACTATTACTTATTGTTAACACGTTCAGTGTGGCACCCCACCGCTCGTTCTTTCACGTAGTGCTAAGTAGGGTCTAGTAGACATGTTAGTGAACTTTATGAATGTGCGTTATCGGGTTCAAACGACCTGTTCCACATTTTATCTTTGAAGTTAAATAGGTATATCTGTAATTACTTCTTTAAACTTATATCTTCTTTAAGTTTATAATATCTGTAATTATCGTAGTTAACATTGAATATGAGCTTGAGTCGTGTCTATATTAAGTTACTACATACTAAAGGGACGTTCGTCCTGAAAATTAGCGTTTAAAACAAATAAAAAAAACAAAACAAATTGTAAGATCTTAAGCCCCCGATGTCAGCACTGCCGGGTAATTATATCGATAAACTAATAGTGTTGTCAAATAAAACATCGATTTTAATAAATCACAAATCTTTTACTATCGATGTAATATAAAATAACAGCTTTTAACTAAATGCTTACGAAGGTATAATACGAGGCTGATATGAAAACAAATCAATTTAAAAAAATTGTCTGTTTGTCTGTTTGTTTCGGCTTTCGAAACTAACACTGGCAGATATCAAATGTAATAAGGTATAACATAGGCTTCTTTTTTTCGCGGGGGAATTGGGAACCATTAAAACATTTCACGCTAGTGTACGGTATCTACGGCGACAGCGTATACGACGACCGCGTTGGTCTATGACGGTATCGGATACTTTCAATCCGATGCCGCACTGAACGTGTTAATGCACAACTTTACTCTTTGAGAACTCTCCAATAGGAATCATTACATATCTAAAAGTACTAATACTAGGTATGCAATGCGGGGCGGGGCCCCGAGAGATTAGACTACGTCCTCGCCGTCCGCCCTGGACCCCAACTTGACCACGGTAACGCAGTGGCTCGTTGGGTGACCGAACGTCGACATCGAGACTTGAGTGGCCAACACAGAGAGATTAATATAATTATCATGGATGAACCTGAGACCCCCGGTCCTGACACTGCCCTTTCCCGGGCAGTCTCAGCCGACGACATACTGCATAAACAACGGACTTCGATGGCTCTTGATTTGGGGGCTTGCGTCGCGCGTCGACGCCCCAAGGAACTGTTGCTGCTGGGACTGACGATAGGTCAGCTCCCATTAGTGTGAAGGGTAAGGGCCCTTCTTCTTCGAAGAAGAGGACCCTCGAAAAGGGGGGGGCACCGCGCGACCGGAGCACTAGTTGCTCTGGGTGGGAGTCCCTCCTCTCCAGCGATTCGGAGGAGGAGGTGCCGGTGAAGACGGTCGCACGCGTCTCGACGCCTACAGAATGCGCCCGCCAACTCCACCGCCGTCCTCTGTACCGTCCCTGCGTAGCCGCAGGGATATTGGTGTGCCGCCCGTGCGGGAGATCATGAGCATTCTCTTCCGCATGAACGCGGCCATGCGGGGTAGTAATAACATGTCGGGGAGGAAGAAGATTGTGGCTTCACTGGTGGATGAAGCCCAATCCTCCCTTGACAAGCTCCTCGCGCGGAGCGTAACTAAGGAGGAGGCGAAGCTCCGCAAGCAGGAGCTCACTGCCTCCCGAAATCAGATGGAAGACCTGCCTCGGGAGGTTGCTGAGTTGACCAAGGTGGTCAAGGCGCCTCCAGGTCCCATGCTGCCTCCTCCTCCTCTGACGGCTGGACCAGCGCCGAAGTCGGCGCCTAGGACCGCGCCCACCACGGCGCCCGGCTCGCCGCCACAGCCTGTGCCAACTACGGTGCAGGTCCTGACGGCGATCGTAGGCGCCTCGCCGTCCTGGAGGACCGCGGGTACCGCCCTCCGATAGCGCATCCCGCGTTTTCATACGCGGCGGCTGTTGGCGGTGCTCCCGCTCCGGGTCCAAGCGGCACACCCGCTGTCCGCCACCCCGCTCCGCCCCCGTCCGCTTCAGCGAACCGGATGCCAGCCGAGACCGCGGCCCAGGCGCGGAAAGCCAAGGGGCGCGGTAAGAAGAGTGGCACCCCTGCCGCCTCCTCTTCCTCTAACGTCGCTCCCGCTGCTTCCTTACATCCCTCCAGACGGGAGGAATGGAAAGTAGTGGGAGCCAAGAAGAGGAAGACGAAGGCAACCAAGAAAGCGGCCAAAGCCGCCGCGGCGAAGGCACCGAAGAGGCCCCACCCTCCTCGCTCCACCGCCGTCATCCTGACGGTGACAACGGTAGGTGTGGAGAAGGGGGTGGGGTACGCCGACGTACTGAGGACTGTGAAGTCCTCAGTCAACCTCTCGGCCCTCGATATACAGGGGGGCTCCGGTGCAAGACGACACGCACAGGGGCTGGCCTCCTTGAGGTCTCCGGCGCCTCCAGCGGCCCTAAAGCTGACGCCCTAGCGGCTCAGCTTAGGGACGCGTTGGACGCAGAAGCCGTCCGCGTCACCAGACCCACCAAATGCGCCGCATTAAGCATCACGGGTCTGGATGATGCGGCCACGACGGAGGAAGTAAGCTCCGCCGGCTGCCCCCGTGACCAGGTGAAGGCTGGAGATATCTCCTTCGGCTCCACTGGTCACGGGATGACAGTCGTTCAGTGCCCAGTCGCGGCAGCACTGAAAGTGGCGGACGGACGAAGCCTCCTCGTAGGGGGCTTCCTAAAGGCGCAGGTGCACCTCCTTCGTGCCCGGGAAACCAGATGTTTCCGGTGCATGGTGGTGGGGCACGTCGGAGTGCAGTGCCAAGCGGAAGTCACCGTTGGCGATCGGTGTTTCCGCTGCAGCCGGCCCGGTCACAAGGCAAGTGCCTGTGACGCCCCGCCTCGGTGCTTTAGATGCGAGGCGGAGGGCAAGACTGCGGACCACCGGGTCAGCAGTACAACCTGCGCCGCCTCGAGGCCAAAGCCTCATCCGTCCGCAGAAAGCGGTGGGGGTGCCGCTACTGCACGGCCAGTTGTTTCGCGGCGGGATGCTGATATGGACGTTCATTAATGTCTGACGCCCATATCCGCATCCTGAAAGTGAATTTGAACCGCTGCCGCACTGCTCAGGATCTTCTGTACCAGAGCATCCGGCAGTGATCTATAAACTTGGCCGTATTCGCCGAGCCGTACTACGTCCACCCGGGAAGCCCGGTGGACGAGGACGGCCTGTTTTATCATTGGGGGGTCCACCGCAGACAACTCGTGCCTTGCGATCATTGCAAGGGGCCGCGGGTGTGTTGCGACGGACTATGATGGGTTGGAAGTCGTGGCCACCTACATCTCGCCGACACTGGACGAGACTCAGTTTGAGCTATGGCTCACTGAGCTCGACGTCGTCTTCACTGCGTGCCGTCCTCGCCCTGTCCTGCTCCTGGGAGACTTCAACGTCTGGAGTGAGGCGTGGGGCTCCTGGGAAACCAGGGACAAGGGGAGGCTTCTTGAGGACTGGACCAGAACATGTGGTCTGGAGGTCCTCAACTGGGGGAATGTAGCCACCTTTTGGCGGCGAGCGGGGGAATCGATCGTAGACGTAACGTTCGCATCCCTGACCTCGCCCGCCGTATTACAGGCTGGCGCATGGAGGAGGGTGAGGAGACACACTCGGACCATCGGTACATCCGGTTCGATGTCGTCCCCTCACCTGACCTCCCACAGCCGGTAGCAAATCCCCCGGATCCGAGTTGGGCACTTCACCATCTTGATCGGGAGGCTCTCCTGGAGGCATCCATCGTGCAGGCCTGAATTCCGGCACCGGACCGGCCTGCCGATGTGGATGCCGAGCCGTAGTGGTTCAGGAGAGCCATGTCGTAAATCTGTGATACGGCGATGCCTAGGGTTACACCCAGACCGGCCAGGAAGCAGGTGTACTGGTGGTCGCCGGAGATTGCAGAGCTGCGCGCAGCATGCATCTCCGCCCGCCGCTGGTACACCAGGTTTCGCCGGAGGCATCGCCGCCCAGATGACGCGGCAGCCTGAGAGGCGGAGCTTTATCAGACATACAGGGAGGCCAAAGGTATTCTCCAGGAGACGATAAAGCGGGCCAAGACGGCGGCCCGCGAGGATCTCCTGGAGACCCTGCAGCAGAACCCATGGGGGCGCCCGTACCTACAGGTCAGGGAGAAACTCCGACCTAGGGCGCCCCCACTGACCCAGAGTCTCCAGCCGCAGCAGCTGGAGCGGGTCATGGGCTCCCTGTTTCCGACGAGCGCGGAGGAGCACGTCCCTCCGCGCATGGCTCCGTCTTAACCCGACGCGGATAGCACCAGCGAAGACGACGTACCCGAAGTCAGGGTGGGGGAGCTAGGTGCGGCAGTACTCCGGCTTAAACGCCGGAAAATCACTGCCCCCGGACAATGAAGTACCTAGGGATCGTACTTGATAGCCGATGGAACTTCGGACCACATTTCCGAAGTTTGGTCCACAAGGTGACGCAGGCATCGGTCGCGCTTTCGCGACTGATGCCCAACCTAAAGGGATCCAACGCTTCCTGCAGGAGACTGTACCTGGGGATCGTGCGGAGTATAGCCCTATACGGGGCTCCCGTATGGGCGGATAGGTTGGCGGTCAGGGGGAACGTGACTCTGTAAAACAAAACACTTCGAACCTTGGCCGTCAGAACCATACGGAGGTACCGCACGATCTCTGGAGAAGCTGCATGTCTCCTAGCCGGGACCCCTCCATGGGACCTAGAAGCGAGAGCCCTTGCGCCATTGGAACAATGACTGGAATGGAGGTGCTGGAGCGGGACCACAGGCCTGCGTCTCGAGAAATTGAGGACCAGCGGTCCCAACTCCGCCAGGATCTCATGGAGTCATGGAGGGTGCGACTTGAGCAACCCAAGGGGGGTGCCACCATCATCGCGGCGGTGAGACCGATCATGGACGATTGGCTGCAGAGGCAGCATGGTGACCTCACGTACCGTGCGACGCAGATCGTTGCCGGGCATGGATGCTTCGGTAGCTATCTGTTTCGCATGCATCGTGAGGTCACACCCCGGTGTCAACACTGCGAGGTTTCCGACGACGACACCCGGTGCTGACTCGCCCACGCTGAGCACTCCACCAACGTGTGGAGTGCTCAGCGTGGGCGAGTCAGCACCGGGACCTCGAAGTGGGTCTGGGCGTGGATACCCTCTCGCTGGGGACCATGCTTCAAGCCATGGTATCCAGCGGGAGTAGGTGGAACGCGGCCGTGTCCTTCTGCGAGCAAGTCATGCTCGCGAAGGAGGCGGCCGGGAGGGAGAGGGAGCGTACCCTCCCCGCCGAGTTCCGTAGTCGGCGGCCAGGGCACCCCAGACTCCGCGACTACGCCCAAGACTATCGATCTCCATGATCGGGGCCTGAGGACGGCGAGATCGCCACCCGCCGTCCTTACAGAAGCAGGCTAGAAGGGTTGCGTGCTGCGGGGCCTTTGCCCCATAGCACGCAACCAGATTCACTCACTGACACGGGATAAAACCCTACCCCAACGACGCGAGATTCTCGTCCCGACCAAACACCCGTAGAGACCGCAGAGGTGGTCAAAGTCCGCCGGGCGCCACTGGACATATCCTCTGCTAGTAACCAGAGACGCCCGGCAACGGACGTTAAAGCGGCCGCGGCCTTGGGCCGCGGAATTAAAAAAAAAAAAAAAACTGTATGCAATGCATGCTGCTAATTGCAAATGTTGAGCGGAGCAAATATTTTTATTACATATCAGAATCAGAATCGAACAGTTAAATTAATTAATCGAATTAAAAAAAATATTTTCATTGTTGACGCACGTGTTTCCATGACAAACATTTAATCATCTGGTTTTTCGGTGATGTCCAGGACATTTTCGGTGATTATTCTTCCGTGGTCAGCTCTATTTTCATGATTTCAGAGATATGCACTCCCGGGTATGATTTCGACCAGCATGCCAAACTTGGTCAAAATCGATCGAGCCATTTCGGAGGAGTTGGCACACAAACGATTTAAGATTGAGCTCCGCTTCGCTCCGCTCAATTATAATACATATACCATAGTAAAATAAAAACTAAATTGTGTATAAAATATCTACTACAAGCTGTAGTAATTTTAGCCTCAACATCATACCTAGTTACGTCATTTTCACGTTTGAGAGATTCTTTTTAATACTTAACAACTATCATTATAAGAGCTCAAATTGCTTGCTATACTTCAAACTATTAGGACTTTATGTACCCGAGAAGAATACTCGAGACAGTGGGCTCTCAGTCATTGCTGCGGTCTAGAAATTAATGGCGCATGTCTAAAACGTAGCGAAGCCTTCCAATGTGCATGTTTTTCCCTTTGTCTCATACGAAAATACAATATCAGTGGCGGTGAAGGGGCTTTTGTAGGTGGCATTTCAAATTGCTTATGAGGTTTTAGGACTACAGGATAGTTATTAAACCAGCGTTTGTTATATCAAAGTAGGTGACTATGATATCGATATTTGTTATTGGTACTTTGGATTTGTTCTATGTATTTATTAGAGCGTAGCGAGCGTAGCGAGCGAAGCTCCCATGGTGCAATAAAGTTCAATCCTTTCTTATGCGAGATCTCTGTCAATACTTTACCGATTTCAACAATTTATATATCAAATTAAACTAGATTTAACTGACATCATTCTAACGGCGCCCGAATCTCTGTCAATGTCAATGTCAATTGTGGCCCTCAAATTTTTTTATGAAAAAAAAAAAAAAATTATTCAAAGATATGTGATGCTTGCTGCGCTCTAACATGCTGCCGCGAAGCAGGGTGGCGACCTAGTATAGGTAAATACATAATATAAATAAATAAATAAATATTAGGACAATTCACACAATGCCATCTAGTCTCAAACTAAGCAGAGCTTGTGATATGAGTACTAGATAAACTATATAATATATAATAGGTACTTATATTCTTTTTTTTTTGTAAATACATACATATTATACATAGGAAACATTCAGACTTCGGTACAAACGTATCTGTCTTCACTCAAAGTTTGTCCCGACTGGGAATCGAACCCGAGACTCCGGCGTCGAAAGCGGATGCACTACCGACCACGCCACCGAAGCAGTCGAAGGTACCGAGGTAGGTCTGTATTAAAAACTATGTAAACCTATTATACGGAG
This sequence comes from Nudaria mundana, assembly GCA_963556515.1. NCBI lineage: Eukaryota > Metazoa > Arthropoda > Insecta > Lepidoptera > Erebidae > Nudaria > Nudaria mundana. The sequence continues at coordinate 8,338,820 of OY748304.1, read as the reverse complement.
ACAAACGGACGCAGCTGAGCACTTTGTTTTATATTACGTAGTGATAAGTTTATCTACATTTATCGTTACATACCTACCTACTATGAGACTAAAATGGCGATGTGATTAAAATGTCCAAAAATATTATATTTTCCTTGTGGTTTTCCAAACAGTAAACCTCTTGGTACTAATAGAACATAATAGGATAACGAGAGGTATCGAATTTCTATGTATCTTGTTATAATAATAGGTTGGATAGTTTCTAGTAAGTTATAAGGTATTCTATTCACAATGTATTGATGAAGTAGACGGTGCAATATCAAAGAAGTATTAAAGTTGTAGAGGTATCGAACGTCAGTTTGAATAGGTACCGATCACAACACAAAAAACTTAATTATGGTTGTTGCCAACACAATAAATAATAATTAACGCTTTTAATTATTATTCGAGATCATATACCAGTTACTAGCGGACGTCCACGGGTTCGCTCGCTTAACAAATTGTATACCAAAACCTTCCTCGAGAACCATTCTATACATTTGTGAAAACCGCATTAAAACCCGTTGCGTAGTTTTGAAGATATAAATAGGGATGGACAGACAGCGATGCGAATTTTTGTTTAGACTATGTTATGATGTTACTTTTCAGAATACAATACGGAAACAATATTTTGTTTTGGTACTTATAAATGCAATGCTGTCTAGTATTTACTTTGGACGTGAGTAGGTACACGACGATAAACCGAGGCCGAGCTGCTGGTCGTAAAGTTGAATTTTTACGTCAACAGAAAATAGGAAAGCTTTTTAATTCCGATCCGTTTTATGTTGGGATTTGCTAGTAACTACAAATTGAGTGAGCGTAAAACTGAAGCAGTCTGTATGTACAAGCCACAATTCTAACAATCGATAGTAAACTTGTTATTTGCCCAATATAAATAGGCTTTAGTAGGTACAAATATAATTACCTACATAAAATCACAATCAATGCAAATTATAATTATGATTACATTTCGCCAGTGATTACATTGTTCCCGCGTAATTAGTATACAGGTTGGTAATCGAACAGGATGGAAAGTCACTGTGGACGCCGACTACTCCACCTAGAGGGGACATTAGACAATAGGTCGCCAGTACCTATGTGCGCTATAACATCGTCTGTTGATCTGCAGGTGCATCACTTGCAAATGAGGTTAGTTTGGAACTCTAAAGACTGTCCACCGAACAAAAGTACTTAACTTTTGTGTTGTCAACACGACGTGTTGGTGACAAAAGTTCTGTTTGGTGAAAACATAGCGTAAAGGCTGATTAATATGTCACTTAACAACATGTGTAAAGCAGGCCTAAAATCTTGCTGGGACAGTGGGATTCGTTTACAATGTTTACCTTAAAAGTCTTAGGAATATATAAATAAATAAGTTAACAATCTCTGTAATTGTTAAATTTGTATTTTAATTAAGTAGGAATACACATAATATAAGCAAACCTTCAGCTTTAAGAAAATATTAAAAGTCATAAACGTCTAGTTTCTTTTAAATGGTATACAATATTACGTGGGCAAACTCGCTTCAAAGGAATTCTCGGTTTCATCATATTTATACTTAATACATAACATTTATGTGAAAAGGATTCTTAAACATTTACAGACTCCATGTCTCTTGGTTCTCAGTCAATATTAAATTAGTTATAACTTTCTTTAGAGCATCACGACAATTCCTGTAGGTACTTATCTATGTTGTAAAGCATTTCTGACCTCATCAGATTATTTTAAGTGATACGTTTGTAAGTCTCTTTGGTACCTGTTTCTCATAGTTTACGGCTCTGATGCAGGAAATTTGTAAATTATAACATAAATAAGTAAATGTATATATATAGATAAATAAATAGATACTTGCAGCCTGCAAATATCTATGTTCTTACTTAGTTTTACTCTATCTATCACAATATCGAATTAAATACAACTTACTCGAATGGTGGCCACAGAATAGGTAATAAATAGAGCACTGAATGATCTTATTTAATTCCGTACAGCTCCATACAAAAGTGTGTAGTGGATGTTCTTTGACCCTTTTAAGCACTTTCATTATAGTGAACATAATGCCCCATTTTCTTTAATCTGAAAGGTGGAAGGTGCGCTATTAAATCTGATTGTGAAAAGCTTTGTTAGAGCGTAGCGAGCGAAGCTCTCATGGTGCAAGAAAGTTCAATCCTTTCTTATGCGAGATCTCTGTCAATACTTTACCGATTTCAACTATTTATATGTCAAATTAAACTAGATTTAACAGACATCATTCTAACGGAGCACGAATTTTCAATTTTGGCCCTCAAATTAAAAAAAAAATTAAAAAAAATGCTTGCTGCGCTCTAATATGCTGCCGCGAAGCAGGGTGACGACCTAGTTTTAGAGTGTCATGAAGTCATTATGAACTCATTATAGATTATGATAACCATTGTAATTGCAATTTTATTGCGTAGGTACGCAAATATGTGGCTTGAGATCGAGAAGAACACACAAGAAGGATGTAAGCCGTTAAATGCTATTTGCAGTAGTATAAAAATGCCAATGCTTTAATCTTGGATATTAGGGTAGCCATAAATCCTCGGAAATGATCCAACCCATGTGATGTTCTACGTCATAAACATAATATATTTGAAATATACGTATCTACGTTTGCACGTATATTTCAAATACATTACATTACAAAGTAAGTGTTATTTTTGAGAAAGTTTTACTAATATTTGGAATACTATTTTTTATATATTTGAAACGACTATTTTTTCTATTTAAAATAGATTTTATTAGATTGTTATGTACTAATGTTAGTCTTATTTTCAATGGTAGGTATAACAATATAAATAATATATTTGAAGATAATGACTGTTAACAAAAGCTGTGAAATATTTTTTAATTGCCGTGAAGTCTGATTACTTTAGCCCTAGAGGGTAACTTTAAATAGTGCTGGGTAGCCAAAGGTTAGAATTTGTAAATAACACTACCTTTTTAGGAATAACAATAGATTCTATATTACAATGGGGTGACCATATCACCATTTTAGCTAATAAGCTTAGCTCTGCTACATATGCTGTGAGACGGATTAGGCAGTTGACAGATGTAGCTACTGCTAGGCTAGTTTACTTTGGTTACTTCCATAGCTTGATGTCCTATGGAATACTACTTTGGGGAAATGCGGCAGATATAGAAACAATTTTCATATTACAAAAGAGGGCAATCCGTGCCATTTATTGTTTAGGTAAGAGAGATTCTCTTAGGGAGCGATTTAAAGATATTAATATTTTAACTGTAGCTTCCCAATATATATTTGATAACAGACTGTATGTCAGGAAAAATATATCTAGCTATACTAAAGTAAGTGACGTTACAGACAGAAATCTACGTAATAAAAATAAACTACTCCCTCCGTGTTATCGGCTTAGCAAGGTTAGTCATTCTTTCAAGGGGGAAGGTATACGCTTTTATAATAAATTGCCTGAATCGGTCCTTTGTATGTCCGACAATAAATCTAAAATCTTTATAAAGACCACTTTATGTCAAAAAACATATTATAAGACAATTGATGATTACCTTAACGATAAAAGTGTCTGGCTTGAGAATGGTGCAGGCGCCTCCTAAAACGCCGTAATTGTAGCATATTTTGTACTTTAGTGACTATATACTTATGTTTTTTTTTGGTGCATTATACACGCCCTTTTTGACTGACACGGGACCAATGTACATTCGTCCACATTTAGTCTTAAGAAAATGTATAAATGAGTTAATGATTGAAAAAGAGTGACCGAGAGTTTTAGTGCCAGGTTCTTTCTCTCGGTTCTACTTATTGCTTTGCGAATCTGGCAGTACATGTAAATATAGAAGCAATAACATTTTTTTTTATTTAAGTACCTAACCTACTGTCGTTTGTAAGAGCCATTTAGTGACCTATACAAATAAATAAATCATTTCATTTCATTAGTAATAAATAATGTAAGCAATTAAAAATGTTTTTTATTGTTAAACCTTTTATTAATAGAACTATTGGATCTTGTTGTAAATATAAAAAATTGTACATTAACAAAACTGTATAATATCCTTCTGTATTATCTTCCTTCCTTTTTACAAATTGTCAAGATCTCAAATAGGTACCTACCTATTTTATTAATTTTATTGGCTGTAATAAACTATTAGTGCCCAGACATTTTTTTGGGAAATATTTCACCCTACAAGCAATGAAGTAATACGAGTAGATTTCATTTACGCTTACAATTTAAAAAAAAAATTAATAAAAATTAAAATAAAATAAATTAGCATTTAATCGACAGTTTTTGATATGTGAGAAAATACCACAATTATTCTCAATCACATAACCGCCCACAATTAGAATTTTTAATATTTATATCCAAAAACATGTGTGAACGACTGTACCTCATTTAACGATAGTATGTAGAAGTTTACAATTAAATTTAATGGTTTTCTAGGTCAAAAGTCAAGCAAAAATTGGACTGATATTGGGCACTATTTCAAGCACAATTTTTTAAGCCGTAAATTGTACCTATAGCTCGTTCGGTATTCGCGTAGTGAAGTGAGTATGCTGGGCGTAGAACCTACGCCCAGCATACTCACTGAACGAAGCTTATAACTCCGGAGTTATTAGAGCACCGTTTTTTCATTTTGGGCACCATTTGGCACTATTTGGGCACAATTTTTTGAAGTATGATTTATGGTTAAAGCGTACACAGATTCCACAAACGGAGGTGAGTATGCTGGGCGAAACCTTCGTCCAGCATACTCGTCGAACTATGGCTGTAATTTCTTAAGTATAAGAGCACTATTTTTTTCCTTTGGGCACTAATTAGCACTATTTCAGCACTATTTTTTGGCATTCATGAAATATCAGGATTCCATGGTGAGTATGCTGGACGAAGGGACACAAATATTATGTTTATTGCTTTTCAAAATACTCTCCTTTATATTTTAAACATTTTTTCATGCGATTGAACCATTTTTAGAACAGGAGGACCACAGATCTGAAGGCTTGTTTTCAACGTGCTGATTGAACGCTATCACTGCCTCTTCGGAGTTGATAAAAGTGAAACCTCTCATTAAATCTTTGATTTTGGGTAAAATACAGAAATCACAGGGTGCTAGGTCGGGGCTATGCGCAAGATGGATGACGAGTTGTACTTTTTCGGAACCTAAAAATGACTTTGTTTAGTTGGCCGTGTGTGAAGAAGCGTTGTCATGATGTAGGAGAACGCGGCTTTTGGGTCGTCTTTCGCGAACTTTTTCTAACACCCTGGGTAAACAAATGGTAGAATACCATATGGCATTAATACTCTTTTGATCTTCAAGTGGAATTGTACAGATGGGACCCGTAGCTGAGAAAAAAAACGCGATCATTTTTTTACCAACGTTTCTCGCCTGGCCTGCCTCACTTTAGTTGGCTTGTCCTCATTTTCAAACACCCATTCACAAGATTGCTGTTTTTTTTCGGGTTCAAAACAATAAATCCACGATTCGTCCCCTGTGACAATGTCATAAACAGCATTAGAATGTCCGTGGTCGTACTTCAGTAGCATATGTGAGCACCATTCCACGCGAGCCCTCTTCTGCCCCGCTATCACTTTCAATTCTTCGTGTAAAATTTTCTGGATTTGACTCATACCAATCCCCAATAGTCCTCGAATTGCCTCATCGCTAATCCGCGGGTTTTCTTCAATTAACCGCTTAACAGTAGCCACATTATTTTCGTTGACGGCAGTTGAAGGCCGCCCGACGAAATTCGTCATGTAAAGAAACTCGACCTTTACCAAAAGCATTTTAAGACGAGCGGCATAGTCTTGCGGAGAGAGAGAACTTTTAAAATCATAAAAAATCATCGCTCTAAAATCTTTTCTACTTAATTCCATTTTCGTAGCATACGTAAAACTTTGATATGTGATAAAAACAATTGACAAATGATTTCCCGCCAATTGTTTTTTTTTATTACTAAGAAGGTTGCAACGTTTAAAAAAATATAACATTCGAAATTCAAATAGTTCCGATTAGCTAGAAGTGCAAAACTCTTCAGCCTTATTAATAAACAAAGAGTAAACTTTACATCGAATTTTAAGTTTGAAGTAACCAAATTCATTATTAATAAATGTCGGGCAGCAAGGAAGTAAGCTTCGTTTTCGTAACTTTGTTTCGCAGTAAAATTTAATCCCAACCGTCCCCTAGTATAACTTGTGTGTATGACTAAACTAAACATCTGATATGAATTTCTCATTCATTTGTATTTTTATTTCTAGCCGATTTTATGCCTTTTTTATTTTGGTTTCGCTAAATTGACGTCGCCCGCCTGGTGGTAAGTCGTGACGACGTCTAGCGATTGTGGGCCACTCTCTATAGTATTGTGCCCTCAAATTGACGACCTACTTATGTGCCTCTTCACACTCCGCTTAAAGAACCCAGGATTATATGTGGGAGGAAACGCACGTGTTTCCTCCCACATATAATATATATATATATATATATATATATATATATATATATATATATATATATATATATATATATATATATATATATATATATATATATATATATATATATATATATAACAGGCAGGGCGTTCCAGGCCACTATCGTTCGGCAGATAAACTAACGTTAAAACGATCGGTTCTCGAGAACATGCTATCCACTGAGTGGGACTGGCATCTCTGCCTGGCACGCGTTGTTCGGGATCGGAAGGGAGAGGGTGGGATCAGGTTGAAGAGCTCTTCAGAACACTCGCCGTGGTAAATACGGTAGAATGCGGCCAAGAAAGCGATTGTTCGGCGCTGGACTAGCAGCTCAAGGCTTCCTATTACCTCCGCACAATCTATAATACGGAACGGATGTCGTGATTACTTGTTCATTGACCGTAGAAAATGTAAATAATTTATTTAGTTGATCATTTGAGGGTAACGGATGAGTTAGAAGACTATTTTATTATCAGGATCAAGAAATGAAAAATTACTAATTAATTCCGTACGAGCAGCTTTTATTAATGAAAATTTTGTAATAATTAGGTAAGACTAAAAACAAATGTAATACATTATGAAATGACTCACTTGTACAGATATTCCACAATTTTTTATTATTAGTAGGACCTGACCGGTTTCGCTCTATGGCATCTTCAAAGGTGCTCCACACTTATTCATATTACATATTTTAAAAAACATTTACAACATAAAATCGAAAGCATAAATTATATAAAAACAAATGTGCCTAGGAGAGCACGTTGTCGCGTCGGTCCAAGTTGTCATACGAACATCTATGGCATTCGTTACGGGTATTGGAGCCCTAAATCGAAATCCAACCAGTCTAACTGCAGAACTTCGATATAGCCCGTAGGTTGTGGAGGTGAGATGGCAGTCGCTCCACGTAAAATATCGAAGTTCAGCTGCACCGCAGTTAGACTGGACAGCAACTGAGTTGGGAAAAGGCTCGGTGGATGATTAAGACATACTTACAAATAAATAAAATATCAAGCTTTACAACAAGGTTTTATTTTATAATTTAACATAATTTTTAAGGATTTTTATAAAATGTCTTGAGCTTCATTCCAGTTGTGCACATCTGAGTTCTTCTCTTTAAATTTCTATTTCTTTATTGAATCTTTTAATTTCTATTTCGATGGCATGGTTTTCTTCAGCTATCTCCATGCGTCTCTTGTGTTCCAATTCTTTTAATTGTTTTGACTGGGCCAAGTATTTTGAAAATCTACATCCAAGAAAAACAATGTACAATATTATTATCTACATATTTCCCATATTACACATATTTACTAAATAAATATGTATATTATTATCTATAATGTCACCATGGGCTAAGGTACAGGGCTTATTATGGTTTTTTGTACTGGGGTTTATTCCATCCTTGCCTGAATTTGTCTTACACAGACAAATCTGGCTTACGACTTAAACAAAACTGTTTTCTCTACAATGAGCCAAACACAGTGGTCAAGTCACCATGTGCATAATAGACAGGTTTGTTGCAATGCGCATTTCCAATATACCTAATATATTTTAATGAACCGATAGTATGAGGGCTCGTGGTCTAGTGGTAACCGACAATGTTAACACATTGCAAAGGTTAAGCAACGTCGAGTCAGGCTGGTCTTAGGATGGGTGACACTGACCATTCAGCCGAATCACAGTTAGACTGGAAAGCCGACCCCAACTGAGTTGGGAAAATGCTCGGTGAATGATGATGATGAATGAACCGATAGTATGTCTTTAGACTGTTGTATCATTTGTATGCACTGACTAAATGTAGATAGATGATGTTTAAAACTCACCAGGCAAGGTCCATCGGAATCATATTTATTCTCATCACTAATTAACTCTGCTAGATTTCATAAGTTAGCTATCTCAACATCGGCTTGACTGGGACTTGAACATTAGATCCACCGCCAGTTTTAATAGTTTCCCTTTTGTAGCCACCAGATGCTTTCTTGCATTCATTATCATTCCCTTCCATTACATCTGCAGCTGACTCAAGTCTCGGGTTCTCAAGTTCAGTTCTTTGAATCTGAAACAAAGTAGCATTATCATCAATACTTTAATTTGTTATAATTTCTATCACAATAACGGTCTTAAAATACATAATAATACTCTGTGACAAAAAATATTAAAGAGCCTTTATGTATATCCCACAATCCAGTTATTTTTTATCTCATGAAGTAAGTGCAATGTTGTAATGTTGTAATGAAGTAATCAGAAAAGTAAACTGACAAACTACACGCAACTACTATAATTGTGAGGTTAATTAGATACTTTATTTTATGTACTTCAAACCATGCGTTGCCCTTCGCCTTATTGGGGTTCGCTTTTAAAGACTTATACGTATTTTGAGAATAATCTTTCAAAATAAGACGTACTTACCAATTTCTGTAATCTTGCTCTGTATCAATTCAAATTGAAAAAAATCTTCGTACACACTTTTCTTCATTCGTTTTTATTCCAGTGTACAAATATTTTACGTTTGTGAGCCATCTTTTAAAATAAATTATCTAAAATATGTAGATATTAACAATATCCCACGATTCATGGACAATGAAACAATAACAAAATAACAAAAATAAAAAGACAGAAGTACGAAACGATGACAGTTGAGTGACGTTTCATTTGTACTTACTTGTTATTTTAGCATACATTGCGTTTTTTTTCGACAATGTTGCCACAAGGAACGCGTAATCCGAGCTGTAAATAATGTATAGGTTCTTCAACGTTGCTTCGAGTTTAAAGTTGTTACGTCACACTTAAACACAATTACATTTAGAACCAACTATTTCGGTGTTAACATAAGAGTATCCATTGATTAGGTCTTTTTTATTAATAAGACTGTTTAGTGTACCCCATGTATAAAGCAGCAACATCGTGTGTATAATGTAAACTCTAATCTTTGAAACTTGCTTTTCTTGCGGTTTTCACTGATATTCAGCAGCTATAATGGTAGTGTATAAAGCATAACTACTTACTACTACTACCAACAAGTTCCACCAAGTGCCATAAATCGACAGTATAAATAGTCTAAGCTAGAACAAGATTTAGGTATAAGCCTACACGTACAACAGTTTACATCCTCAAACAGGAACCTTTTAAACGATATTTCAAGACACAGTACCTATCTGATATCAACTCATCAAAGTCATACTATTATGAACCTTAACATTTCAAAATAAGCTCTAAAGTCGTTTTTAAACTAAGTACACCTTCAACTTGGAAAAGACGTGGATTGAATGTCACATTTTGTATAGGTGGTGTGAGATGCAAGAAAGTGGCTGAAAAGATGTTGACATTATAGTAGGGCTGCATTAATCCGCCGGGCGCCACTTCCGCCGGGCGCCACTTCCGCCGGGCGCCACCTCCGCCGGGCGCCACTTCCGCCGGGCGCCACTCCGCCGGGCGCCACTTCCGCCGGGCGCCACTGGAAATACGTTCTGCTTGTAACCAGAGACGCCCGGCAACGGACGTTAGAGCGGCCGCGGCCTTGGTCGCGGAACTAAAAAAAAAAAAAAAAAAAAGGGCTGCATTAAAACTGAGAGTGCCGTCGCCTTTGTATGACGCCTTTGTATCAGGTAAATTGATTTTGCTTGGGTAAATTGTTTACTATGTTTTCTAAGCATGTTATTGTAACTTTGATAATTTACTGAATATATTTTATAAGCAACTAGCGAGCGCCCGCGGCTTCGTCCGCTTGACAAATTATATACACAAAAACCTTCCTCGAGAACCACTCTATCCATTGGTGAAAATCAAAATCTGTTGCGTAGTTTTAAAGATCTACGCATACATACAGAACGGGCGACTTTGTTTTATAATATGTAGTGATGAAGTATGCTAACTTTTTCTCATATAATTTATACAATATGAGTCACAAAAACTATAGTCTTGGCTAGGATTCTGGCTCTACCAACTGACCAAGACACCACTGAACCTGGCATCTTGGTCAGTAGGTCGCTCCTCCTGAAAGGACTCAGTCGCTGGTTATAGTAATAGTTTTTGTGATTCATATTGTAAAATTAATAGTTTTGATAATTTGCTGTCTAGTCCCAGTGAACTCTGTAATCGTTTTTATGTTATTCTACTTAATTAAAAAAAAGGCTTTATAAATCCCATCAGTAAAAAAAGAACTGGAAATGCTATTAACAAAATTAGGGCCACTGTTACCTCTTGTCACCATTCTACTTATAAATGGAGGATACGAAGAAAACAAGAAAAGATAGGTATTAAAGTGTAGCACACAAATTGCATTCTTTAGTGTAATTTGTGATAAGGTTGGTCAATAAAACTAATAAACTAATAAGCTTCCTTAAAAAAAGACTAATATTCTGTAAAACTGGTTCAAAAAGGTCTCAGATCCGATGTTCTAAAACTACAAAAAAATATATAACAAGAAGAAAGTTATAATAATATATTAAAATTAAACGTGTTAGGCAAATTATAATCTTATAGAAACGGTCTAAATGAAATTAATTGTACCTGCTATTTTGAATTAAATTGCACGATTTTCCAATTATAGATTACAAAGAAACGGTTCAATTTACTTAAGTCTGTTAGCAATCATTAGATAGGTTGGCCTACGTATTATACTCGACATTGATGTGGCAAAATTGCGATCATTATATGATCGGCCTCTAGATATATTCAAACTGAATGGCTCCTGAGTAGTCCTATCTTGATTGGAGCTATTGTGCATGTCAAGTTATTTATGGGTGCTTTGTATGTGATGATAGTTTCCTTTGAGTCTACATTAAGTGTTCAGAACTTCCCCTGTGAACGCTAAATCTTTTGATATGGCCACTAAGTTAATATTGAAAGTTTTCCTTAGTTTCGTTACATAGAATATAGAAGAAATATCTAACTACTATCTAACTTAACCTTGAAATATAAAAAATGAATTTCAAGATTACAGCTTATGAAAACAGGAATAAAATTAAATAAATTAGAACACCGCCAGCATGTCACAGTTGAAATAAGATACCTTCGTCAAGTTTAGGTAGACAGTAAGCCAAAGCCCTTTTTCTTTACATTCGCCAGAATCTTATGACATTTAGTATAAAAAATAATGAAGAGATCAGTCTGTTACATGTTTTTACGAGTCTAAGCGTAATGAAATGTGAAAACTGTGTGACCTGCTTTTCATTAATTTGCAATTAATTTGCATTAATTTGCAATTGCATTAAGAAAATGTTGGAATCTACAGATGCAAAAACGAAGTCATCATGGTGTTAGGGTGTTACGACTAAAATTATTAATACACAGTATATTTCCACAAAACGTCACAGGGTATTGATAGGGTAGCGCACTAACATAGTCGCAGACACCATGGTCTGTCGGCGGCAGTGGTCACTAACGGCCGATATTGATTTTGCATTTTTTACCATTATTGTGCTAATCCTTCCATCAACAGCTCTTCTGTTAACGTGGATACTTAGAAAAAGTATCTATAGCATATTTAATATGCATTGGATTCAGAGCCAATTGTTTAATCTACTGACCATATTATTACAATAACACTTAAAAAGAGACATACCGGGGAACACATGTATTTCCATCAGACCTACAAGCTTGTTTTAAGTTTTAGAGCTTTTTTTCAGAGTTAACTACGAGTATAATACTTAAACGAGAAGTGGTCATCTAGCTAGGGGAATCTCGTATGTTACCCCTCTGTGGAATTGTCAGAATAATTCGGAAATTTACACGAAAAGCTGAAACAACAACAAAAATAAAACGAGAGATCCCTCCAAAACATGACAAGCGCCTCGTAAAAAGTTAGTTCCCCTCGGACCAGAGAGTTAGTCTAAAGTTTATGGCTCGGGTCACGTGTTCGAAAGCAATTACAAAATGCTAGCACTGCAGCAGTGCATTTAAAAGTGCAGAGTTTTTCTCGATAGAATACAAGTATTCGCAAATAAGAGACACCGAATACATCCACATGGTTCAACTGCTTGTGTTAGAAGAGAACATCAACGGATTGCCACTCAGGCTTTGGATTTTTTAAACTTTCTACTAGTGCTATTCCAGCATTGCTCTTGTTTAAGGCTTACAAAGGGTCCATACAGACAATCACGACTCCCTTCGGGATAACCGAAGGGAAACCGAGGTGAGATAAGCTCCCACATTTTGTGTGTGCGTGACGATTGGGTGTCCTAATCGTGAATCGAAAAACTAATGTTATCTAGATTTAGTAGAAGTTGTAAAAAAAGTGTAGAACCGATTTAAAAATTTGTAAAATAATATTTAAAAAAAAAATGTCAATTTAAATGAGGTCTCCCAATCCTTGCTCAAGGGTACCTATTTCTTGGGGAATCGATGCAAGTAGAAGCTAAATTTTATACTCATATTTTAGTAAAAATATAGATAAACACTTCCCAAAAATATTCATCAAGATTAACAAACATCCAAAACTTTTATAAATGTTTTAAATATATCCCTCAATCCTTACTGTATAGATTGAGGGTCATGGTGTTTTGAAAAAGTGGCTATATGTTTTAAATTTATTTTTGCATGAAGATTAAGTAAAAGTTGTCTAATAATTTGTAAAAAACAACAACGACTGAAATACATCACTGTTTAAAAATTATAACTCTAGAAACTAAGTCCCTCAATACTTATGCCTCCAAAAAACACTTGATCGTAGCTCACAAAAAAAGTTAAGTATCTACTTGTTTTGTGAAATGTACGAGCTAAAATTCTTTGTAAAATTTAAGTAATTAATGGTCACCCTATACGTATGTAATATTAGGAATATTGATAGGTTAATATTTTGATGAATAACGAATCTTCTAATCAAATAACTGCATAAACTTTTAGTAGAAAATTACTACTAAAATATATATTCGTAGTTAATTATATACTTACAGTACCTAGTGAGCTACGATTAAGTGTTTTTTGGAGGCATAAGTATTGAGGGACATAGTTTCTAGAGTTATAATTTTTAAACCGTAATGTATTTCAGTCGGTTTTGTTTTTTACAAATTATTAGACAACTTTTACTTAATCTTCATGCAAAAATAAATTTAAAACATATAGCCACTTTTTCAAAACACCATGTCCGTCAATCTATACAGTAAGGATTGAGGGATATATTTAAAACATTTATAAAAGTTTTGAATGTTAGTTAATCTTGATGAATATTTTGGGAAGTGTTTATCTATATTTTTACTAAAATTGAGTATAAAATTTAGCTTCTACTTGCATCGATTCACCAAGAAATAGGTACCCTTGAGTAAGGATTGGGAGACCTCATTTAAATTGCCATATTTATTTTAATTATTATTTTACAAATTTTTAAATCGGTTCTACAATTTTTTTGCAACTTCTACTAAATCTAGATAACATTAGTTTTTCGATTCAGGATTAGGACACTCAATCGTCACGCACACAGCCTATAATTTTGTTGTGGGTGGCACCCTATAAATTCCAACAGCCAGGACCGATGTAACATGTTATATTATGTTACATGTTAGGTATATTATATAACAATCTCTTTACTCCAGGCAAGTGTCCAATTAATAATAGCCCACAACAACAATAGCCAGATTGCCGAAAAGCGTGTACCCCAAATTGCTATGAAACCTTTGAAGTTGCCAGATTGGAAGGTTATTTACTTTGAATAGAAAAAGAATTGCGTTCTTTATTTAACCAGCTTGGGGACGCTTGAAATATATGTTTATTTATTCCTTTGCCGATAGTTTTTATTCACAAAGGGAAAGGGTAAGCGATTGTTTGGTAATGTTGTTTGACCCTATTTATAGGCGTACGTACGTCGAAGAAAAACATTAAAGCGTTTCACATAAAGCGATAAGTATATCTACCTGTATAAGACTATGGTGACATTATGTATTGTACAGGGGATGCCTGCGGCTCTGTGCGTGTAAAAAAGCTTACTCGTTTCCATTTCCAATGCCAAGACACATTATTTATATAAAAAAGTAGCCATCAGCACACATGGAGAGGAATATCGAAATCAGTTCAGTAGTTGTAAAGATTACCCCCTACATGCAAACATAAAAACAACGTTTGCCAATATATTACTAATAATAATATATTGGCAAAATATCACTAGCTATTGGGACTTATCACGCCTAGTGTAGCATCCTATTATGCCACAATATATCACTGTCACTATCACTATGCGGTAGATGTGATGTGATGGGATGTTCACTCAATGGATGCCCGTATAAGACTGCCCCGACAATCGAATCGATACCCACGCCTAGTAAGTGCATTACCGTGCTCAGTACCGTACCTAGTACTTGATATCGTACCAAGTACCTACTATATACTACACTTAGTACCAATACTAAGCGTGATAAGTCCCAATAGCTAGTGATATTTTGTGAGATACGACCAGCATTATTATTCTACATCCATAATTATTCACATTTAAGGGCAATTAAACAATTATTATTTAAATACGATACATCATTTACACTAGCTAATGAGACAAACAAATTAATTGCATCGGAAACAATGTAGACTGATTTATTTACCAACAACCTGATTACCGCGGCTGCGCTTATATCCCATTGGGATCATCGATACAATAACTAGAAAAATAACTAATATATATACTACGAGTTTACGCAGTTGCGGTCGGCTTTCCAGTCTAACTGCGATACGGCTGAACTTCGATTTTTTCCGTGAAGTGACTGCTATCTGACCACCACAACCCACGAGCGATATTGAAGTTCTGTTGTTAGACTGGTCGAACTTTTGTTTTAGGGCTCCAACTACCCCTAACGACTGCCATAGATGTTTGAATGACAACCGGGACCGACGGAGGGGTCTCCAATGTCTTAAGAAATGGTCACCTATCCTAAGACTGGCCTGATGGCTAGATATTGCTTAACCTTAATAAAGTTTTATAATACTTACTAATAATCAAGTAACCTACAAACTACTTTCATAACAGCAAATGAAACATTTAGTCCAGGTTTTGTAATAACGTGCGGCGGTAGGCAATAACGTACCGGTAATCCTGTCCTAAATTTCGGATTTCAAGAGTTGTTATTTTGTACAATTTCAGGCAAAATGATATTAACAAATGGAAAGTAATGTATCTGCTTTCGAAATTATGCTACCATGCTATAATAATGCTACCAATCGCGATGGATTCATTTTACTTTGTGTGGGGTTATACATTTTTCGACCTTATTTCTTTGCATTATTGTAACTCTATTAACCTGTAATTATAAATTATACGTTTATGATACGATTTAAATACCTGGGTACTGCTTAGATGGCCACAGGTTTTTTTTACTTGTGATGCATTTATGGCAAAGAACATATTATTGCACACAGGCTTTATACGACGTCGGGACATTCTGATACAAAGTGATCGCGTCCGCGCGGATAGTCGTAAAAGTTTGATGCGAGTGGACCGTGGACCTGGTAAGTGGGAAGCGTTTAGTTGTCCGTGGCTTATACTATATTTTCTACTAGAAACCACCATTTTAAGGACATTATTTAAAACTAAAACACATGATTTTTTAAGAAAACAAATTTTTTATTTAAACTGTATACCTAGTTTGTTTTGGTCCCACGTAATAGGGGGCAAGTTTTTATTTGATTTGTTTAATATCATACAACCTTTTACAACACAATTTCGACCATACTAAAGTATCCAATAATATACCTACTCCCGTACCTACCATATTACCTATAGGTACTTTCGGTCAACAGGGACATCCTCCTGAATGAAATTGAATTATACGTTCCGGAGATCTACAATTTTATGTTACAGTGTTATCACTGTCCTTCTAAATTATTACACAAAAAAATGAAATTATTTCGGCTGTGGGATGTCAGCAGGGTGATCCCCTCGGTCCAGCAATCTTCAGTTTGGCCATTAAATTCGATAATCCACAAAGTAAATTCAAAGTTGAATATATGCTACCTAGATGACGGTACCATAGCCGGGGACGCTCAGACTGTTCTTACTGACTTAGTAATGATAAAACAAAATTTTGATCTCATTGGCTGCCATTTAAATTTTAATTCTTTAAGTCTGAACTCTTCATTAACGAATAAATAAACACAACCTCTGCTCAATCCAGGCCGGGATATGTCGGATGGCGAGGCCGTCCCGCCCATATCTGACGTCGAACTGGGGGTGGCGGTCCTAAAATTAAAACTCAGGAACTGTGCCCCTGGTCCTGATGGCGTCCCTGGGCGTGTTGTCGGCCTCGTCATGCCGGAGTTTGAAGATCAGACGCTGTCCCTCATGTCGGAGTGTATGGCGTCCGGAAGGGTCCCGCGACGATGGAAGACGGGGAAGCTCGTGCTGCTTCGAAAGCACGGGCGACCCCCGGCGTCGCCGTCGGCCTACCGCCCCATCGTCCTGCTCGACGAGATGTGCAAGCTTTTCGAGCGGGTGCTCGCTGCGCGTCTCGTCGGGCATCTGGAGGGGGCGGGGCCGAATTTGAGTAGTGGCCAGTACGGCTTTCGTCGCGGGAGGTCCACCCTGGACGCCGTGTCCCGACTCAGGGACAGCGTCGAGGATGCCGTTGGCCAGGGGCAGGTGGTGTTGGCTGTGTCGCTCGATATAGCCAACGCGTTCAACACCCTCCCCTGGCCTACTATCGCCGAAGCGCTGAGGTACCACAACGTGCCGTGGTACCTCAGGCGCGTCCTTGCGGACTACTTCGTCGACCGGGCTATCACTTACCAAACTCGGTCGGCCGTAGTCCGCAGGGAAATGTCGTGTGGTGTTCCACAGGGGTCGGTGTTGGGTCCGCTCCTGTGGAATGTAGGTTATGACTGGGTCCTGCGCGGTGCCACTCTTCAGGGCGTCGGCGTACTCTGTTACGCCGACGATACCCTTGTCACCGCGCGAGGACCCACTTTCCGAGACGCTGCCGTGCTTGCCACAGCAGGCACGGCCCAGGTCGTCAGTCGCATCAGGGCGCTCGGCCTCAGGGTGGCCCTCGAAAAATCTGAGGCCATCTTTTTCCATGGGCCTCGGATGAGACCCCCTCGGGATGCCCAAATTGTGGTGGGTGGCACCTCCATCGCTGTCGGGAAGACCCTTAAATATCTGGGTCTCCTGCTCGACAGCCGGTGGGGGTTTGTCGAGCACTTCCGGCGGTTGTCACCAAAACTGGTGGCGTCCGCCAATGCGCTCGGCAGGCTGCTCCCCAATAAAGGGGGACCGGGAAGTGCTTGCCGCCGTCTCTACGAGGGTGTGGTACGCTCCAAGGCGCTCTATGGAGCGCGTATTTGGGCGGATGCCCTCAGCGTCGCGAACGTGGTTCAGCTGCGACGACCGCAGCGGATCGCGGCGCAGAGGGCTGCACGGGCGTACCGCACCGTGTCTTTTGAGGCGGCGTGCCTGTTGGCACAAAGTCCCCCGTGGGATCTCGAGGCGGTGGTCCTGAAGAGGGTTTACGAGGAGGGTGCCCTGGTGCGACAAGAAGGAGGTCGCCCGTTGCCGGAGCAGGTCGATCGCTGGAGACAGGAGGCTCGCGACGATCTGTTCCGGCAATGGGCCTTGAGATGTGCGGCTCCCACCGCGAGCCGGGTGCTCGTGGGGGCCATCGGTCCCGTGCTCCGCCAGTGGGTGGAGCACGCGCAAGGGGCTCCGACCTACTTCCTCACCCAACTTCTCACGGGTCATGGCTGTTTTGCCAAATTCCTGTGGGAAGTGGTGGGGATCCTGTCGGAGCCTGATTGTCATCACTGCGCAGGCGGCGCCGTAGATACGGCGGAGCATACGCTCTTCGTGTGCGCCGCCTGGGACTCGCTGAGGTTGGCCCTCACGGGCGTTATCGGCAGAGTAGGTTCGCTGTCGGCCGTCATTCAATCCATGGCCGGCAGCGAAGAATGTTGGGCCGCCGTCGCTTCCTTCGCTCGGGAGGTGATGGCGGCGAAGAGAGAGGCCCTGCGTGAGCGGGAGCGTGCAGGCCGTACGCTCCCGCCCCGGCGGGCACCAGTCAGGGGGCGACGGCGCATTGCCTACGCCCAAGCCCCCGACTGATAGGGCCGTGGGCGGTGGGTCGGGGGGCCCACCGCTCACGAGAATGGCCCTGAGGAGTCCGACGCCCCTTATGTGTTTCGGGGGCGTCGCTTCTGTGTTGATCAGGGGGGTTCAGGAACCCCCGAGTAGAGCTCGAAAGAGCGCCCCTTTGCCGGGCCGCTGTTGCTTAACAGTTCCTGCCTATCCGGCGGCCCGGCTAAGGCGAAGGAGAAACACCGTGGATAGGTTTTAGTGGGTAGTCCGGCCCGTTTTAATCCTAGGGCCGGGAGTCCCACACGAAGCCGTCTCGCTCCCCCCCCCCCAGCGAGACGGTGAAGTGCGTAAATGCATCACCGACCACGTAAAAAAAAAAAAAAAAAAAAAAAAAAACCTCTGCTCAATCCATAGTTATTTTAATAGCATAGCCCCAAATGTCAAACAAAGAACAGTCTAAGCCTCCTTGATTCACCTATTTTTGATGAGGCCATTCCACCACTTCTAACAAATTCGGTTTCCAAATTTAATGAATTTTCGAACCGCCTCCTTAAAATTAGCAGCCATTCTGCTCTTTTCATCATTTGTTTTGTCTATTTGTTCCTAAATTTACGTACCTGCTCTGCTGCTGCCCAGTGTGGAAATTTCCCGATCTAACCCAAGACTTGGACAATACAATAAAATTCCAAATTGAAGCTATCATAAATATCAGACTAAGCGAGCAGGCATGGACCCAAGCCTCCCTACCAATTAGGTATGGTGGCCTGGGAACCCGAAAAATCTGTACTGTAGCACTGCCATCCCCCAACACTGGTACTTTCATACCTACATATACCACGTTGGACAGACGGGTTGGTATACGGTTTTGTGTCGAGTTTTCCTTCTCTAAATGTAACATTGAAGTGGAATGGAGCTCCGACATTTAAAAATTCATTTTGGTGGGTTTTTTTCGAGTTACCGAGTCGTACGATACCTTAAAAGAAGCGCGTCCGCGAGACGCTTCCAGTGATATATTACATGTGAAGTGCACTTTGCTTTTTGGCAGTGTTACCTAAGAAAAAGTGTTTTTGGGGTTAGTTTTGAGACTAAAAGGTGCTATAACTTGGTGAAAAGTGAGGTTTTTCGCGACGTGAAAAAAGCCTCCGCGAGCCTCTCGCGAGCCCCTACCACCTGACACCTTCAAACTCAGCCGGGAGCACTCGGCTGAAGTACAATCTTCAGGAAAACATTTCCACGTGGTCACGCGGGGTGCCAAAATATCGTCAGCGGACCGCGGAAAAATTCACCAGGTATCTCCTCATCACCAGCATTAGGAATCCGGAGAAAGAATTTTTCTACCTCAACCAGGAAGCGTACCTTTTATACCTATTTCAAACTTTCACCAGGAATAGCTCCTGACTTTTGAAACTTATTAAAATTCTGCTACTGCCAGAGGCTGCGCGCTCATCGGACGAAGAGACAGAGAACACAATTTTTTGTGAATTTTGGACTAAATTTATTTAATAAAAAATTAAAAAACCAATTTTTTTTTTGAATTTTTTGAAATTTTTTGTGTATCTGTTAATATTTATTGTGTATTTGTTAATATTATTGGCCCCGATTTATAGTATTATTTGATGTTTTTTATTAAATTTTACCTTAAGCCAATCCAGAGATATCTATTTTTTTTTCTCTTTTTATTAATTAAACAATTTGTACCATAGGTAATATAAAATTTTATTTTAAATTCGTGTTCGGATAGGGTAAGTCCATAAGACAAACCGAAAATCCGGTCTCTAGCTCATACTTTTTTATTTTTTTAACAAAGTCCCATTTTCAGATTTTTGGTCCCTTTTTCAAAGTTTCTTGTTCTTTTCTTGTTTCTTGTTTTTTTTTCAAACTCCGGTTTGGGCTGAGGTAGAAATTTACGGTTTATTGCCATTTGTATGTCTAAAGTAGTATTTTAGTGTTTTTTTTTTTTTTTTTTTTTTTTTTATATTTGGTTCGCCAAATTGACGCCGCCCGCCTGGTGGTAAGTCGTGACGACGTCTAGCGATTGTGGGCCACTCTCACAGCACACATTACTATTGAGAATGGCCCTCAACTTGACGACCTACTGATGTGCCTCTTCACGCTCCGCTTAAAGAACCCAGGATTATATGTGGGAGGAAACACGTGCACAGGCAGGGCGTTCCAGGCCACTATCGTTCGGCAGAGAAACGAACGTTTAAAACGTTCGGTTCTCGCGAACATGCTATCCACTGTGTGGGGGTGGCATCTCTGCCCGGCACGAGTCGTTCGGGATCGGAAGGAAGAGGGTGGGATCAGATTGAAGAGCTCTTCAGAACACTCGCCGTGGTAAATACGGTAGAATGCGGCCAAGGAAGCTATTGTTCGGCGCTGAACTAGCGGCTCAAGGCTTCCCGTTACCTCCGGACAATCTATAATACGGATAGCCCGTCGCTGCATAGCGTCGAGAGCGTCCAGCAGATACTTCGCGGAGCCGTCCCAGAGGTGAGAGCAGTATTCGACGCAGGGTCTAATCTGCGTCTTGTACAGCAGACACCTCTGGTCCGGTGTAAAGAATCTCTTTACCTTATTCAGTATTCCTAGTTTCCGCGAAGCTAGCCCTATACATCTTTCGATGTAGTTTTTATTATTGAGCTCTCGACGAACGTCTATGCCAAGGATATCAAGGTTGTCCTTCATTGGTAATAATGCATTCTGAAGAGAGGGTAGGGGAAGGAAAGGGGATTTCTTCGCAGTAAATGCACACGCCTGTGTTTTGCGGGCATTGAACTCGACCAGGTTCTCGGTACCCCATTGAGAGATACTGTCGAGGTTACGGTCGAGATCAGCCACGAGTCGTCGTCTCTCCTCCTCAATCTCAGATCGCCCCGCCGTCGGACGAACCGAGTAACTCCCGTGCAGTGTGCTGTCATCTGCATAGCAATGAATGTTCCCGAGGGATAGCATATCATTGATATGCAGAAGAAAGAGAGTTGGTGATAGTACGGACCCCTGCGGTACCCCGGCATTCACTTGCAAGAAGCGAGAAGCCTGGCCATCGCAGAGGACCCGCACTCGGCGCTCGTTTAAAAAACTGGCAATCCAGCTGCACAGTTGAGGAGGTAGACCATATGCCGGAAGCTTGGAAAGGAGCGAAGCATGCCAGACCCTATCGAAGGCTTTGGCGATGTCCAGGCTAATAGCCAAGGACTCGCCGTGCCTTTCCATAGCCCCACCCCAGACATGCGTTACGAATGCCAGAAGATCACCCGTTGATCGCTTTGGCCTGAAGCCGTATTGTCGATCATTGATTAGCGAGTGATCCTCTAGGAATTGCATGAGCTGCTTATTTATAAGGAGCTCAAGCACCTTGCAAATGACTGAGGTGACAGCTATGGGTCGATAGTTGCCTGGGTCGGACCGATCCCCTTTCTTGGGGATCGGTTGTACGTTAGCCTCCTTCCAGACCTCCGGCACGAGCCCTGAAGAGTATGACAGGCGGTACAGACGCGTTAATACTGGAGACAACTCAGCTGCACATTTTCGTAGCACCACCGCCGGAATGCCGTCAGGGCCACTGGCTTTCCGCGTGTCGAGTGACCGCAGTACTGCCCGTACATCACATTGCCTGATAACAATATCAGGCATTGTGTGGCCACAGTTGGCGATGGCGGGGGGCTGCAGGCCACGGTCGTCGACCCGGGAATTAGCCGCAAAGAGGTCTGCGAGCATATCCGCTTTCTCTTGGGCTTTGTGAGCCAGTGTTCCATCTGGGTAACGCAGTGGTGGCAGCGAGGGCTGACAAAAGTTAGATTGCACGGCTTTGGCCAGTTGCCAGAATCCACGGCTGCCCGTGGGATGGGAAGTGAGCTCCTGACCAAGCCGCGCGACGCGCTGGGCATCCGCTCTCTTAAAGGCCCTCTTACTCGACTTTGTGGCCAGGTGTACGCTGCTTTGAGGTGGCCCACGTTTGGGTCGCGCACAGCCCGGGCCCTGATCCAGGCGCGATATGCCGACTGTTTTTGTCGAACAGCTTTGGCACAATCTCGCCCGAACCAGGGACGGGCTCTGCGGATACTGGCGACATCAGTGAAAGGGATGTAATAATCCATCCCTAAACTGATCTCGCCAGTAATAGCAGAAGCACTATCCGAAGGAGCCTTTCCTACAAAGCAGCGCTGGCTCCAGGGGACGGACGCATAATAATCGCGTAGACCGTCCCAATCCGCTGACGAGTAGTGCCATAGTCGTCGTGACGTTTGTACAGGACGTGCAGGAGGTGACACCTTCATGCCAGCGTGAACAACACAGTGGTCGGAACTACCCAGTGGGGCTCCTACTGAAACACTGTACTGGGCTGGGCGACTCGTCAGCAGTAGATCCAGCAGAGCGGGCGCGTGATCTGACCTGTCTGGTATCCGGGTGATCCCGCATACCATCTGGGTCAGACCGTGGGAGAGAGCGAACGCATGGGCGGCTCTACCCGCATGATCAGTCTTGAGGGACCCCAGCCATTCAATGTGATGGCCATTGAAGTCCCCCAGAAATACTAGGTCAGCGTTCGGGAACCGCACCTGCGCTTCATCAGCCGTCTCGCTGAGGTACTGGAAGAGCTTTGTTGTCTCAGAATCCCCTGTGTGGGATCGGTAGACGCACACGTAGATCTGGCTCATAGAGCCATGGTCTACGTGCAGCCAAAGGACGGAATTGGAGGGGTTCTCTAGGCAGCGCAACCGGCGGCAGCAAACATCCGCCCTAACGAACACGCACACCCCGGCTTTGTCTCGAAATTGTTCCTCGATGACATAGCCGGGGTAACACAGGTAAGACGTGTCGTCAGGGCGGCGTATTTGTGTCTCCGTGAGGAACATCACAGCGGGCCGTGCCGTCTCAAGGTGGTGGTGGACGGTATCGAGGTTCGCATGGAGTCCACGGACGTTAGTGAACTCCACCTCGAAATGTGAAGTTGTGGGGTTTCCTAGGGCCGCTGTGTAACGTTTATTTCTTTTTTGTTGCACTGCCATTGTAGATTTTGAAGAAGAAGCGTGAAGACAGGGCGACATTTGGTGCAGCAGTAAGTGACAAAGCGCAGGGGCTAGCTTTGTCTAGAACCGTGTGGTTAGGTCGGAGCCGACTCGCCGGACGGAAGGGCTCCCAAACCCCCCTGATGCAAGGCCGCCGCTACCCCACACCGGTTACCACCCGGAGCGGCGATCCCACATCAGGATTATGCGCAACATGTGGGGCAGCCTCCTGGGGTGGTTGGCCCCAGGCGGGCCCCATGACTGTGTTGCGGGCGGCCGCGGCAACGCCTTTGCTAAGGGTCTCCCTGGCCGGCGAATCGACCCACACCACCCACACTAGACTCCGTTTCGCCCCCACTGGTCCCATGCCTGCTGCACCATACATCGCCCCGGGCCCGGCGGTGCAGCTGCTGAACCCCTAACGCAACCCAGCCTGGGCTGGGTTACTTGGGGGGCTTTAGCACAGCTGCACGGTGGTACCCCCCCGAACCAACACTGTTGTACCACCTGGTACCCACGTAGGGGCCGAAGCCACTCCATAGGTACCGTAAATTAACGAGCCTCGTCCGTTTATCAGCAGGTGCGCCACTAGCAGGTGAGGTCGCTGGGGCCCTATAGATGTTGGTAGAGCCCCTTTGCACCCAAAAATGTGTGGGGTAATTTTGGTCAAAAGGCCACGACCGAGGAGACCTCCTCCCTCCTTATAGATCAAATAGGATCGACATAGGCTTAGGATTTTACATTTTTTTTTTTTTGTAATTTAAGTAGTTTTATGACCTTATAAGCCCATATTGGCCTAGTTTTTATGACTTATAGCTGCGCTATTATAGTATTAGACCCAGGAAGTTACATCCTGGTCGACCCAGAGATTGTGGACAGGTCTCAACTTTAACAGAAAGTACTGCATATTTATAAATAGACAAATCACAAGGGAGGGACACGTCTAAAATTAGGCGCTCCCTTTGTCGAGCACAACACGAACTGAAGCGAATAGACCTGCCTAAATAAACACCACCTTATTAATTTACTGGACATTCAGCTTACACACAAACACACACACACACACGCTCACGCACACACACATACACACACACACACACACACACACACACACACACACACGCACGCACACGCACACACATAACATAACATTCACACCAGTCCGGGTTGCGCACACACTAAACACTAAACACTTACCATATTACACACACAATCCGAGGTACCCTATACATACATCGTGATTCTTCGGATTATTTGTACGGTACTACCTACCATTTACACATCGTCTAACGCACCATCATGAATCCAATACATACACCGATAAAGGACAGGCAAGGGGCAGCGCCGAGGGTTTCTCCGTCAAAATCAAAGACGCTCACTAACGTAGCCGCAATTCGGAAGAGTTTGGAGACGGCTAGCGGCGGGACTATCCCGCCGAAAGCCGTCTCTAAACTCGATTATCCACCTCCGAAAAAGTCGTCGGCGCTTCCACGAACTCCACCTAAAGCCAGGGCGAACAAATCTAGGGCCGCGAACACCACCACCACTATCGCCGATGCCTCCGCCATCATCATTGAAGCGGCCACCAACACCACCACTGCAGCCGCAAATGACACTACTGCCGTAATCACCACCACTACCACTACGGCCACCACTACGTCACCCCGGCTATCGCCGCAGGAAGGGAACATAGTGGTCCTGGAAGCCTCGTCTTCACCAAAGGACCGTGTAGCCAGGGCGAAAGTCCTGGTACTACAAGGAAAATCCTGCGTGAACCAAACGGTTCAAATGCGGCGAGACCTGAAGGCAGGCGCACTAGAGGCGTTCACTAAATTATTCGCTATCTGCAAAGAGACGAGCCCACAAGAGGACCGCCAGGCTGCAGAAATTCAAAAGGAGAAGAAAAACACAGAAAGGATGATGAAACAGTTAAAAATCATGGAGGATAGATTACGGGCACAAATAGATGGAAACACTAGATATCTAAGAGAGAATGAAAGAAGAATGGAAGAAAGCAATAGGATTATGAGTGAGATGAAAGAAAAGATGGAAAAAATGGATGTGAGAGCAAGAGAGAGGGAGAGTAAAGAGCGAATGACTTATGCAGGTGCAGTAGCGGGCCGGAGCGAATACCAGCCACCGGGGAGGACCGCACTGCACTCAGTAGTGATTACGTCAAGGGACGAACAGGAAACAAGTGAAGAGGTGATTGAAAGATTGAGGAAGGTAGCTAATGAGGATGAGGGATGGATAAGAGTGGAGAAGATAAGAAAATATTGGATAGAAACAGGCGTTACTTGGCGAAAATCCATGACAAAACAATGGTAAGTAAAATGTTTTTAAGAAAAAACCTTTTAAATTTATATAATAGCATTAATTTTTCGCAGAATCAAAAGGACAACAAAACGTCGACAATTGTTTCGCCTCTAAACGAGGCATTATCAAGACTGTCTCAGAGAGAACAGCAAAATTCGTGGTTGGAACGTTTTTGCTTATAAGTAAACGCGTGCAAATTTCATTATCGCGATGTAGGATTCTTTACAATAACTAATGTGGGTAGAAACCTCAGATCATGCTAACTAAGTTCCAAAAATAGGTTTTCACCAATACTTGACCTTATCTGTTTGATTTAATTACTATATTTTCGTAAGTTGCGTAGAAACCCAAATGACACACACAAACCAACAACAATTAATGTGTCTGTCTGTTCGTAAATATATTAAGTAAGGGAGATGTGTGCGAAGATAAGAAAGGTGAAGGATAAAAGGGTTATAATAGTATATAGGACGGAAGAGGAGCGAAAGAGGGCAACGCAAAGGCTCGGAGATAGAGAGAGGGGCCTTTGTATCGAGGACATTAAGAACCGCGACCCTCTATTGGTATTGTACGGAGTACTTAAGGTCCACAAGGACGAACAGCTCCTCGCCGCGATCAGGACTCGCAATCGCGAGATTTTCCGTGACCTGTCTCAGGAGCAAGATCGCATATCCGTACAGTACCGACGGAACGCGCGGAATCCTCTGACGTGCCATGTGGTGCTCAGAGTCTCCCCGACGGTGTGGTCCCGTGCCCTGGACATGGGGAGGTTGCACATCGATCTGCAGCCTGTAAGGGTTGCAGATCAGTCACCGTTGGTGCAGTGCTCCTTATGTCTAGGCTACGGGCATAGCAGGAAGTACTGCAAAAGTACTGAACCTACCTGCAGCCACTGCGGCGGCCTTCATTTGAAGGCCAAGTGCCCAGAGCTGCAGGTGGGAACGCAGCCTTCCTGCTGCAACTGTCGGAGGGAGGGTCTGGACAACACACGGCACGGAGCGATGACCAGCTCATGCCCGATAAGAATCAGATGGGATGAAATAGCACGGGCAACCACCCAGTATTGTTAAGGGCGTCCCTGGCATTGTCACCCCATACAGAATTGCGCAGGCAAACCTGAAGAAGAAGCAGGTGGCAACCCAAGACTTCTTACTCGAGGCCTCCAGGCGTAAGGCAGCAATAGCACTCGTGCAGGAGCCTTACGTGGGCAACGGGAGAAGAATGAAGGGATACCAGGGCGTTAGGGTCTTCCAGAACGCTGGACAAGGAGATGGGACTGCAAAGGCGGCCATCGTCGTGTTTGACTCGACGCTGGACGTCATTCAGTTCCCGCAACTCACCACCGACAATGTCGCAGTGGTGGGGATCCGGACCAGCGCCTGGACGATCACGCTGGTGTCATTTTATTTCGAACCTACCGAGCCCATTGAGCCCTACCTGGAGACCTTGGGGAGAGTCCTACGTACTTTGGGTCCACGGTCTGTTATCTTCGGAGGGGATGCCAATGCGAAGAGTGCCTGGTGGGGTGGCACGTCCGAAAATCCCAGGGGCGTCATACTGAGTGGTGCCCTAGATGAATGGGGCCTGGAGGCCTCCACTATTCAGGACATGGATGTCCTGAATAGTGGAGACACTCCGACTTTCGACACTGTGAGAGGTGTAACAAGGTATAGCAGCTACGTGGACATCACGTTCTGCACAAGTGACATGCTGCCGCGAATCGACGGCTGGCGGGTTGACGAAACCCTCGCGCCCAGCTCGGACCACAACGGCATGGTATTCAACATCAATTTGGTTAAATCCACGGGTTTTTCGGTTAAGCGAATAACTCGCAAGTATCACACCAAAAAGGCTGATTGGCCGAAATTCGGCACGCTTATGGCCAGTACGCTTCATGACCGACAAATTGGTCTCCAGGATATTGCGAATACGCAGGAATTGGAGACCGTCATTGGAGCGTACACTAACATCATTAGTGATACCTGCGAGGACAGCATCCCGCGCATCAAAAATAAAGATGTTGTTACCATGCCGTAGTGGTCGGAGAGGCTCGCCGAGTTACGGAGGGCCGTCAATACCAAAAGGCGTCGAGTCCGGAATGCATGCCCAGTCCGAAGAGAGAGGGTTGTTATGCTGTACCTAGAGCAAAAGGAGATGTATGAAAGTGAAGTAAAAAAGGCACAGATCGAGAGTTGGAAGGCCTTCTGCGGAAAGCAGGACAGGGAGGGAGTATGGGAGGGTACATATAGGATGATAGGGAGGGCCACAGCAAGGGAAGAAGATCAGCCTCTAATTCATAACGGTTCATACCTGGATTCCTGGGGTTCGGCCAACCTCTTCGCTCAAACCTTCTATCCAGAAGATAGAGTTGAGGAGGACAACGAGGGGCATCGTGTAATTAGAAAAAAGGCAGCGGAGACAGACGTAGATGACAGCAGCGAGGGTCATCATGGAGATGACCCACCTTTTACACTTGCAGAAATGCACGATGCTCTTCACAGGTTTAACCCCAAGAAAGCTCCGGGGGCGGACGGATTTACATCCGATATCTGCACTCACGCTGTCAGGGCCGACCCCTTATACTTCCTGGAGCTGCTTAATCAGTGCCTCCGGCACGGCTACTTTCCTAAGATATGGAAGGAAGCCGTGGTGGTGGTGCTGAAGAAGCCAGGCAAGGACTCGTACACAGTTCCCAAGTCGTACAGACCAATTGGCCTGTTGCCCGTTTTGGGAAAGGTGTACGAGAGGATGCTGGTCGCCCGACTCAAGTTTCATCTTCTACCGCGGATGAATCCTCGCCAGTACGGCTTTATGTCCCAGAAGAGCACCGAAGACGCCCTCTATGACCTCATGGGGCACATAGTGGCTAAACTCGACGCAAAGAGGATAGTCACTACGGTGTCCTTGGACATAGAGGGTGCCTTTGACAGCGCCTGGTGGCCGCTCATAAAAGTACGGCTGGCGGAGGAAGGGTGTCCGATAAACTTGAGGCGGGTAGTCAGTAGCTACCTTAGCGAAAGGAAGGTAAGAGTAAGGTACGCGGGCGAGGAGTGCAGCCGTTCTACGGACAAAGGTTGCGTCCAAGGCTCGATTGGAGGTCCCTTGCTGTGGAACTTGCTATTAAACCCATTGTTGAATGGACTGGAGAGAATGAGTGTGTATGTGCAAGCGTTCGCGGACGATGTGGTGTTGGTGTTCGACGGTGACTCAGCTTTAGAGATTGAGGGACAGGCCAATGCCTCCCTCGGGTATGTGCGGGAGTGGGGCATCGAGAATAAATTGAAGTTTGCGCCCCATAAAACATGCGCAATGCTGATCACAAGACGTTTAAAATTCGATGCCCCACGCCTGCACATGGGCGGGGTGGAAATTTCCCTGTCCGAGGAGATAAGAACCTTAGGACTCACCATCGACCACAAGCTAACTTTCAACACTCACATAAAGAACATTTGCAAAAAAGCGATCGGCATCTACCACAAGCTTGCGAGGATGGCCCGGATCAGTTGGGGGTTGCACCCCGAGGTGATCCGGACCATCTACGTAGCCGCTGTGGAGCCGACGATACTGTACGCCGCCAGTGCTTGGCACACAACGGCGAATAAGCTTGGCGTCCAAAAGCAGCTGAACATGGTGCAGCGCGGATTTGCGCAGAAATTGTGCAAGGCCTACCGGACGGTCTCCCTGAACTCGGCACTGGTCCTGTCTGGCCTACTCCCTCTGGACCTCAGAATTCATGAGGTGGCCTCATTGTATGAGGCCAAGAGAGGAGTGGACCAGCCAGGGCTTGAGAACTGGGAGACTGAACGGATGGCCCGAGCAATCGAGGCTCCTCACCCCGCTGTGCACACCGCCTTGGAGTTTGCGGATCTGGTAGACGAGGAACAAGGCGACAATTTCAGACATTTAGACGTTAGAATATTTACGGACGGGAGCAAGATTGAGGGCCGAGTCGGTGCAGCGTTATCGTTTTGGAATAACGCGGCCGAAACTAAGGCCCTTAAACTTGCTCTCGCGCCGCATTGCACCGTCTACCAGGCCGAGCTCCTGGCGCTGTGCAGAGCGGCCAGTGAAATCCTCAGGCGTGGCGCGACCACGTTCGGCATCTTCTCCGATAGCAGAGCCGCGCTTCTGACGGTAGTTAACCGTCATGCCCTCCATCCCCTGGCGGTGGAAGCTCGTTCAGTCATTCAACAAGGCATGGCCCAGGGTAAGGAAATTTCCCTATTCTGGGTCAAGGCCCACGCGGGGCTGGAGGGCAATGAGCGAGCCGACGTACTCGCCAAAGAGGCGGCTCTGAAATTGAAGAAGGCACCGGACTACGGTTTGTATCCGATTTCATTCGTGAAGCATGTGCTGCGTCAGCGCACGCTTCACGAGTGGAATGAGAGGTACAAAGAAGGTACGACCGCCTCCGTCACCAAGCTTTTCCTCCCTTGTGCAGTGGAGGCGTATAGTATCGTCCGCAAGATGCCGGTCGCTAGCACAACAACTCAACTGCTTACGGGGCACGGTGGGTTCGCAGAATACCTGCACCGTTTCAGGTGTAAGGCGAGCCCATCGTGCGTCTGCGACCCGCACGTACACGAATCCATTACACACCTCATACTAGAATGCCCAGTCATATGGACTGATAGATGGAGTGATAGATTTAATTTCGAGTCTTCACATAATATAATATTAAATATAAATAACCTGCCCACACTAATAAGAGAACATAGAAATGAGTTTATTGAATATGCAAATAAGATTATAAAAATAGTGCACAGAAGAAATGGGGGAAGATAAAAGTAGATATGGATCAATATTATTATAATATAAGACTACATATATACGTTATAGTAAATAAGAAACATGTTAATAACCAAAAGAGAAAATAGCAAATAAGAATAATATAAACAGAAGTGTGAAATGGAAAACGCTGCATAAGTAGTTAATAAATTGAAAACTAGAAATAAAATACCACATTGTTAGAATTAAGTTTTGAAAAATTGCTAAATTTACCACATTAATACTTTAGACTCTCAACTAAAAAGATATAAAAATTGTGATTATGTTAAAATAAGATAGACTTAAGCAGAAGTGTTATATAATTAACAATAAAAATAAAACATACCCTGATATCCCACCACAAAAGAGAATGAAAGGAATAGTGTGAAAATGCGAGAGGAATGAAAGAAGAAATGGTATGTTACTAGAGAATCAGAATAAAAGATGATAGATTAAGGATAGTTAAAGGAAGGAGCCCTGTGAGGGCTATTGCTCAGTTATTTAGCCTTGTTAAAATTTTAATATTGTTTTTAATAGGCTTTGCCATTGGCAAAGGTGCGTAAATAAACAAAACAAAAAAAAAAAACTGGTACTTTCATTGAACACATCACTCTCCGACTCGCCATCGGTCTCCGGCTGGGGGCCGAGGTTTGTATAGAACATAGTTGTGTTTCTTGTGGAGCGAGTGTGGATCGTCTAGGTCACCATGGGCTTGCCTGCTCTTCAAGTGCTGGCCGCCTGTCCCGCCATGCCGTGATCAACGACATCATGCGACGGTGTCTCGTCAGTGTAAACGTCCCTGCGATTCTGGAGCCCCAGCACATTACACGGGACGATGGTAAGAGACCTGACGGGATGTCGATGATACCATGGAGGATGGGTCGCCCACTAGTGTGGGACGCCACGTGTGCCAACACACTAGCTGCGACGTATCTTCCGGCAACCGCCAAACGTGCCGGCGCAGCGCGGCGGCCGAGGTACGTGAGCGCTCGAAGGTGGGCAAGTACAGTTGTCTCGGTACTCAATACGACTTTGTCGCATTTGGTGTCGAGACACTGGGCCCGTGGGGCCCGGGCGCGCACTCGCTTTTCAAGGAGCTCAGCCAGCAAACGGCTCAGGGAGGTAACGGGAGACTTACGTGCCGGCGGATTTCTCGCGTAGCGGATAAGCATCGCCATACAGCGCGGGAATGCCGCCGCCATGATGGGCACCCTACCGCGGGGCCCTTTTTTTTTTTTTTAACTAGTAATAATTAAATTTAGTATTAATTTCATTTTCTTTTATACCTAGTTTCTAATTTAGTTTTAAGATTTTTATGAATGTAAATATTAATTGTAAATAAATCGGTACTCCTTCGCAAAATTGAAAAACATTTTGTATTGTTAGGTGTGCGGATACAAAGTTAAATGTGAACAATATGAATGGAGGCATGAAGTTGGATTCGGACTCTCTCGTCGACTTCGGACAGGAACCGGACGGAGCGGTGCTCCCACATGAAATGAGGAACGAAAGTTGAAAAGTAAAAATTTTGTGAAAGACTCGGGCTTATTTTTGTATTTTGTGAATAAAACTTCTGATGTGTATGCTATAACGTAGGTAACTAATCTACTAAACCACTGAGTACATACCTAGTATATTAAATACTGAGCAGTACCTATATACTTATTTTAAAATAGTTCTAATCAAACAAAGTGTGAGTAGAAAAATGTACCTCATTGGCACAATATTTTTTCATGGAGATGCTCGACAACCAGTTTT
Source organism: Nudaria mundana (assembly GCA_963556515.1). Lineage (NCBI taxonomy): Eukaryota > Metazoa > Arthropoda > Insecta > Lepidoptera > Erebidae > Nudaria > Nudaria mundana. The sequence goes on along the minus strand of OY748304.1, from coordinate 8,306,514 downwards.
AAGCTATCTTGATTATTCTTTTCTAACAGTTCTAAATTTCATATATTCCACAAATTATAATAACAATATAATAGTTGACGTACTTGCTATACAAACACATAAAGGTATCTACTTAAGTCTATTCACGACTCAGAGTAACTAATAGGAGTACGCACTTAAAGTCTAATGGCTGTGTCCGCACCATTTAAAGTGAAGTGTGGCGAATAATATACGTATAAAATATCCGATGACAGTCACTTAGTTCCAGAGTTAAGGATAGTTACTTTTATAATGTATCGCGTTAAGTAACTACTACTCAGAAAACACCCCAAATTAAATAAGATCTATATGGTAATCAGGCGCTAAAAAACTCATAATATGATTTAGACTCATAATATGCTTTGAGTATAAACGTTAAATCAAAAGCGTTTTTTAGATCATAAATAACTAAGAATACTTATGTATATTCATTATCAATTCAACTTGCTCTATCTAAATGCTATTCCCGTTTAAATCCAATTCATTTTAAGCCTAAATGGTAATGAAGTGCCCGGTTTAAGCGCAATCAATATTCTCTGTTTATACGACTGTAATTCAGTTAATTCACTAAATCTATTGAAAACGCATTTAGTGTGCAAGCGTTTATTTAATCGATTTAAGGACTTGTGGTAAATAAAAAGAAGTGGTGTAAATATGTATATCGATTATGTAAGGCAAGATAATGGCTATAATGGAGACGTCTACACACACATATCACGCCTATATCTCCGAAGGGATAGGCAGAGGTGCATTACACACCCACAATTTGCCAGTATTTTTAGTACCACGTAATAGGGGACAAGCCTCTAGCCGTCACCGGGCACTCTAGAAAGTGGGTTATGTCCAATAAGGCTGAATTAATTTAATTATAATAGTTTTGTAAAATTTATTTGAAACTCCGTTGCCTTGCGATTAAATGTTGATGAAAGGCAATAAAATTTTACGTGCCAGCAGCTATGGCACATGGAGACGTCTAGGTGTAGTATAAATTTTACAAATATTGTAGATACTCTTTTTAGTTAACTTAATGAATGAAAAATCCACCCAATTGTAAAACTAAGATTAATACACGTCATTATGACTGCCTCGGTGGCGCAGTAGTATGAGTAGGTATGCGACTGCCGTCCCTGAGGTCCCAGGTTCGATTCCGGGTCGAATCAAATTATTTGTGCGATCCACAAATGTTTGTTTCGGAGTTTGGGTATTTACTATGTATAATATGTATGTATTTAGAAATATATAAGTATGTTTATCAGTCGTCTAGATCCCATAGCACAAGCTTATATTAGCTTAGTTTGAGAATGTCCAAAAAAATTTTTTTATTTTATATATTTAGTATTACGATAAAACAGTGTGATGTTGAAACTAAAGAAATTGAACTTAGTATTACAATGTAAGTAGTTTACAGAGTTAGTTTACATAGTATCATGTAAAAAAACAAGGGTTCTTGAAGCGTAAAGGTATATTTTGGTATTTTTACAGAATACTTAATCTGAATTTTATAATTCTTAATCTTACTTTCTTACTAAAGTGTTACAAGTCGGTGCCAAGCCAAAATATAGTTAACCGAGCAATCGAAGCGTGGTTATTTCGAGACCATTGTTTACTATTTTTCTTTTATCTGTGTCACTTGATTGCCGAGTAAAGATTGTAATATGTATTCTAAACTAACCCAGCCTGTATCGGACTGACATATTTTAATTAAAGCCGGTGGCGTGAAAAAGACAACGATTTTCAAATAAACAGTAAAGGAAAATCCGAAGAGGGAATTTTCATTTAGTTTTGTTCCATACTAAGTCCAGACATCAGAATTTGTTTTTGTATGTTCTCCTTGATTGTGTATACCATTGGTATACTTGGGTACTCAATTAAATACAGTGGAATAGTTTTATTAGAATAAAAAGTATTGTAGGTTTCCGTTCCCGTCGTCGCCGTCGCTTGTAATTATTGTTCCCGTCGAATCACCCGTAATAACATCTAGCTTCGCAAATAATTATTTTAGAACGAATTTCATTTCAAACCCTATAAAATGAAACATTAAAACTGGAACAGTTTGATAACTGTTCCAGTTTTTTCAGTGTTTGTTCCAGTGTTTAATTTAATTTTATTGCACCCTAGTAATGCCATAGTAATATTGGGAACCTAATGATTCTAACAATACATGAAAAAGTTGTTTCAACACACAATAAAAGGTGACTTCTAAAATATTATGTTTACTGAAAGCATTTAGGGGTTAGCCATATACAGATAGATACTGTCGGTTTAAAATAGACTTTGAATTATTCAGGCACGCTCCCCTTCACCAAGGGGTTGATTATCCCCCACATACTGGATCAGGAAATGAGACCCATCTAAGGGGATAAGAAAAAATGAGTAGGTACCTGACATGACGTGTCGACGCATATACTACCTGACCCGTATAATATACTGGTGTTTTTTCGTGTTCTATGTACTAGCATAGCAACTCTTCTCTTCGCTTCGGTTTAAAACAGCAATATACGAGTATATCAAACTTTAATGAACATTTAAAAAGTTCCTCTGGACACTATCGCCTCTATATCTATTGCCAAAAGCTATATTATAATCCGTGGAGTAGTTTTAAATATCTAAGTGAACGGTCAACAGAAGCGACTTCATTGTATAATATATTTCTTTTATTATTTATTATTCGGTAAAATTTTATGATAAAAAGGTCCCGTTTCCTTTATTAGGTACCTACTACAAATACCAGTCCCTCAACAAATTTTCGACTCAGATACCATGTCCTAATTAACGCCCTGTGGTTCTGGGTTTTGGGAAGGTTTATATAAAAGGGAATATTTATTTTTAATAAATAAATCATAACTATCATAACTTAAACTAATCATAAGTTACTTGTACTATGTAGTTTATACCAATAGAAATATATATTTTATTATAGTATGTATTTATTGTATGTAATTAATATACTTATATGTGTATTTATAATGTATATTTGTATTTAGTGTTGTATTTATTTGTACCTTTGTCGATCTCAATGTGATTTTCCACCAGAGAGGCGAGACGAGACGAGGCGAGAAAAGAATTCAAAATCACTCTCCTAATAACAATGAGCACCTACCTGAGCATTATTTATGTAGCACCTCTAGGTTGACTGGCAGAAAATGCCTAAAGGTATTAAGTCCGCCTTTGTACGAGTTTGTGCATTAAGTTTAAATAAATAAATAAAAATAAATATTAAACTATAGGGTATTTGAAAGTAATGCTAATACCTTTTTGAGCCACAATGTAGACCACATTACATTTAATTACTACATGTACCTGGCCCTATTCTGTGCCTGAACACATTCCACATTAAATTTAGTTTAGTTAAACAAAACATTGACAATATTGTGTTTTAACAGGCACTTTATCAAAATACTATTGAGATCATTATCTTAAGTAAGATTTCATTTGCGTGACTTACCATGTAGGACTATTATGAATAATAGCAAAAACCAAAAGCAATATATTTCATGTCACGAAGTATCTTAATGAAACACATTAAACTTATAGAGGTGTGCAAATTACAAATTCTTCACACGTGCTAACCTTGACGATACGGCTGTCGAATCACTTCATGTTTCAAAGAATATTGTCCAAGTAACGACAATAGATTTTAAAAATGGTAAATGAAGTTTCCATTTGTTATACATATGATTTTAAAAACTGACAACTATCATTAAAACTTAGTCGTTCTTTCAATAAACAATGCGTTACGCTTAGTAGTAGCACATCATAGGGAATAAGTAGTGTTGCTGGTACCTACCCACATTTTAAATATATTTTTGGACATTCTCACACACGTCTTCTAGCCCAAATTAAGCTAAGATAACCTTGTGCTATGGGATCTAGACGACTGATAAACATACTTACTTACTTATATGTATATTTCTAAATACATACATAAAATACATAGAAAACACCCAAACTCCGAAACAAACATTTATGGATCACACACAGAGTTTTTTTTTGTAAATAATTAATCTATCAAATCCACACTACACACTGAATAGCATCTTTGGTTGTTTTCTATACTGCCTTTACCATGGTAAAGCTACCGGAGTTCTCCCTCTACTTTCCTTTCCAAAACACTACAAGCCGGGCTGGGAGTTGTCACTTGTCACCCACTCACTGTCCAACCGATTCCTTTTCTCACCAATCGTTTCGACACTTGGTTTTTTACCATAAAATATTGAATTGAATGCAATACCAGATCTCGGGTTTTCCTTTGACTATAAATCAAAAAATCAAAAATCAAAATCAAAATATCTTTATTCATGTAGGTCACAAAGTAACACTTATGAACGTCAAAAAAAGAAAATGCTTCTACATTTACATTTACCGCCAGATTCGCAAGGCAATAGGTAGAGCCTGTGAGGAAAGGACCTGGCAAGAAAAACTCACGGCCACTCTTTTTATTCGCCAGTACAATACAATACAATGATTCTGTTACAACAATAAAAAGAGGGCAAGGGCAGTACGAGACCATGTGTGGACCAAGTGAACTTAAAAATTATGGATCTCTGTTATTCACAAAAAAAGACAAATACTAGGTACTTGAAGCTTAATCCTGGGTACTTGAAGCGAAAAGGCATACTACCTATCTATGCTTAAAAGTGGTAATTCTTTAATAATACCTAATCTTATAAGTAGTTATAAACTTTCATTGATAATATTTAATTTAAAAGCTAGCCTGCTTAAGTTAGCCTACCTCTCGAACGAACAAACTCGTTTCACTCTGAAGGAATTGAATTGATCAAGGTAATTGATTTGCTTAGCCAAGTTCAATATTGTAGAGTAGTTTATCCCCGCATTGTCTTTCTATTTTCTTTAGAAACCTAATCTTTCTCTTCTTCCTGATAAAGTCTAGGAAAAAGCAATCTAGTTATCACGGCAGGTAAGTACTACCTACTTTCTAAAACAAAATGTTTTAATAGGTATAAGAATATGAACTGATGACTGAATTTGACATATGTAGTTAAAATTATTATAATTATGCTCTTGATTGCATGCCAGGTTCAAAGCCAAGAGAGACAAATTAATTATAAATGGCTTTTTAATATTTAGAACCTAATTAAGTTAGTTAGTTAATAGTACGTACCTACATCTCCAAAAGAGATAGATAACTACATAAAATATGTCCGTTATATATCAGAGATTATGTAACACCTAATTTCTGTAAGGTATGGGAACGTTTAACGTACGTACCTACATAAAGGCGCGTTTCCATTACGGAATTGCATTTATAACCTGTGTAGTTTCTTAACCTGTGGTCCGCATAGCATATGTTTGGAGGTCCGCAGCATATCTATAATACACTAATAAGAATAACACTGGGTTTATTTAAAACCTACCTACACTTGAGGTTCAGATTACAAGTGGAATGCGATTTGAGACTACAACTCAATAGTTACACAGACTCATCTACGCCCAAGATCATCGACCTCCATGATCGGGGCCTGAGGACGGCGGGATCGCCACCCGCCGTCCTTACAGAAGCAGGCTAGAAGAGTTGCGTGCTGTGGGGCAAAGGCCCCGCAGCACGCAACCCTTCTAGCCTGCTTCGGACTTCTGAGCCTGCAGATTCACTCACCGCCGCGGGATAAAACCCTACCCCAACGACGCGGAATTAAAAAAAAACTTATATTATTTGCGAAAAAACACTACCAACTTTTTTTTTTTTTTTTTTTTATTTAGTTCCGCGACCAAGGCCGCGGCCGCTCTAACGTCCGTTGCCGGGCGTCTCTGGTTACAAGCAGAACGTATTTCCAGTGGCGCCCGGCGGACTTTGACCACCTCTGTGGTCTCTGCGGGGGTTGGGTCGGGATGAGAATCCCGCGTCGTTGGGGTAGGGTTTTATCCCGCGTCAGTGAGTGAATCTGGTTGCGTGCTATGGGGCAAAGGCCCCGCAGCACGCAACCCTTCTAGCCTGCTTCTGTAAGGACGACGGGTGGCGATCCCGCCATCCTCAGGCCCCGATCATGGAGGTCGATGGTCTTGGGCGTAGATGAGTCTGCGGCCCTCGCCGCTGACTACGGAACTCGGTGGGGAGGGTACGCTCCCTCTCCCTCTCAGCCGCCTTGCTGCACGACTTGCTCGCAGAAGGATACGGCCGCGTTCCACCTACTCCCGCTGGAAACCATGGCTTGAAGCATGGTCTCCAGCGAGAGGGTATCCACGCCCAGACCAACTAAGAGGTCCCGGCGCTGACTCGCCCACGCTGAGCACTCCACCAATGTGTGGAGTGCGGTGTCGTCGTCGGAAACCTCGCAGTGTTGACACCGGGGTGTGACCTCACTATGGATGCGAAACAGATAGCTACCGAAGCATCCATGCCCGGTAACGATCTGCGTCGCACGATACGTGAGGTCACCATGCTGCCTCTGCAGCCAATCGTCCATGATCGGTCTCACCGCTGCGATGATGGTGGCACCCCACTTGGATTGCTCAAGTCGCACCCTCCATGACTCCATGAGATCCTGTCGGAGTTGGGACCGCCGGTCATCGATTTCTCGAGACGCAGGCCTGTGGTCCCGCTCCAGCGCCTCCTTGCGCCACTGGAACAATGACGCAAGGGCTCTCGCTTCCAGGTCCCATGGAGGGGTCCCGGCTAGGAGACATGCAGCCTCTCCGGAGATCGTGCGGTAGCCCCTTATTGTTTTGACGGCCACGGTCCTCAACGGTCTGTTAAGGAGCGTATAGGGCCATACTCCGCACGATGCCCAGGTACAGTCTCCTGCAGGAAGCGTTGGGTCCCTTTAGGTTGGGCATCACTCGCGAAAGCGCGACCGATGCCTGTGTCACCTTGGGGACCAAACTTCGGAAATGTGGTCCGAAGTTCCATCGGCTATCAAGTACGATCCCTAGATACTTCATCGAGGGCTTGATGCCGATGCTAACGCCTCCCACATTTATGCTGGAACCTTCAGGTGGACCGTTCCGAGGTCTGTGAAAACACAGAACTTCGGACTTGTGCAAGGCCACCTCCAGTCCCAGCCGCCGTATCCGACCCACGACTTGAGCAACACCCGTCGTGACCTTGAATGCTGCCTCCTGGTACGTTGCACCCCGCGCCGTGACGAGGGTATCGTCGACGTAGCACGTTATGCCGACGCCCTCAGGCAACGCACCCTGCAGCACCCAGTCGTAGCCGATGTTCCACAGAAGCGGCCCCAGGACCGACCCCTGCGGAACACCGCACGACACATCTCGCCGAGCTGGCCCGAGCCAGCTGGGAAAAGCTATGGCCCTCTCTGAGAGATAGGCCCCGACAATACGACGGAGGTAGAGAGGCGTTTCGTGATACACGAGCGCCTCCCTAACGCAGCTCAATGGCAAGGTGTTGAACGCGTTGGCGATGTCAAGAGACACCGCCACCACCACCTTGCCCTGCGTGACTGCTTCCTCCGTCAGGCTCTTGACGCGCATGATCGCGCTCACGGTGGAGCGTCCCCGACGGAAACCGTACTGGTTGTCCGCCAGGTTTGGCCCCACCGTCGAGAGATGCTCTACGAGGCGTTCCGCGATAATTCGCTCAAAGAGCTTACACACCTCGTCGAGCAACACGATCGGCCGGTATCCGGACGGTGAGTCCACCGGCCGCCCCGCCTTACGGATCAGGACCAGTTTCCCCGTCCTCCACACCTTGGGAAACTGGCCCCTTTCGAGGCATGCGCTAAAGAGCCCCATCAGTCGAGGCCCGAGTTCTTCGAGGGCCAGGACCCATGCACGGCCAGGAATGCCGTCGGGTCCGGGGGCAGTGATTTTCCGGCGTTTAAGCCGGAGTACTGCCGCATCTAGCTCCCCCACCCTGACTTCGGGTACGTCGTCTTCACTGATGCTATCCGCGTCGGGCAGAGACGGAGCCATGCGCGGAGGGACGTGCTCCTCCGCGCTCGTCGGAAACAGGGAGCCCATGACCCGCTCCAGCTGCTGCGGCTGGAGACTCTGGGTCAGTGGGGGCGCCCTAGGTCGGAGTTTCTCCCTGACCTGTAGGTACGGGCGCCCCCATGGGTTCTGCTGCAGGGTCTCCAGGAGCTCCTCGCGGGCCGCCGTCTTGGCCCGCTTTATTGTCTCCCGGAGATTACCTTTAGCCTCCCTGTAAGCCTGATAAAGCTCCGCCTCTCGGGTTGCCGCGTCGTCTGGGCGGCGATGCCTCCGGCAAAACCTGGTGTACTGGCGGCGGGCGGAGATTCATGCTGCGCGCAGCTGTGCAATCTCCGGCGACCACCAGTACACCTGCTTCCTTGCCGGTCTGGGTGTAACCCTAGGCATCGCCGCATCACAGATTTGCGACATGGCTCTCCTGAACCACTCCGCCTCGGCATCCACATCGGCAGGCCGGCCCGGTGCCGGAATCCAGGCCTGCACGATGGATGCTTCCAGGAGAGCCTCCCGATCCAGATGGTGAAGTGCCCAACGCGGATCCGGGGGATTTTCTACCGGCTGTGGGAGGTCAGGTGGGGAAACGACATCGAATCGGATGTACCGATGGTCCGAGTGCGTCTCCTCACCCTCCTCCACGTGCCAGCCAGTAATACGGGCGGCGAGGGCAGAGGTCGCGAACGATACGTCCACGACCGAGCTGGTCCCCCGCCGCCAGAAGGTGGCGACATTCCCCCGGTTGAGGACCTCCAGACCACGTGTTCTGGTCCAGTCCTCAAGAAGCCTCCCCTTGTCCCTGGTTTCCCGGGAGCCCCACGCCTCACTCCAGGCGTTGAAGTCTCCCAGGAACAGGACAGGGCGAGGACGGCACGCAGCGAAGACGACGTCGAGCTCAGTGAGCCATAGCTCAAACTGAGTCTCGTCCAGTGTCGGCGAGATGTAGGTGGCCACGACTGCCAACCCATCATATTCCGCCACAACACACCCGCGGCCCCTTGCAATGATAGCAAGGCGCGAGTTGTCTGCGGCGGATCCCCCGAAGATAAAACAGGCCGAGCCGTCCTCGTCCACCGGGCTTCCCGGGTAGACGTAGTACGGCTCGGCGTTCACGGCCAAGTTTATGGACCACTGCCGGATGCTCTGGTACAGAAGATCCTGAGCAGCGCGGCAGCGGTTCAAATTCACTTGCAGGATGCGGATATGGGCGTCAGACATTAATGGACGTCCATATCAGCATCCCGCCGAGAAACATCTGGCCGTGCAGTAGCGGCACCCCCACCGCTCTCAGCGGACGGACGAGGCTTTGGCCTCGAGGCGGCGCAGGTTGTGCTGCCGACCCGGTGGTCCGCAGTCTTGCCCTCCGCCTCGCATCTAAACAGCGAGGCGGAGCATCACAGGCCTTGTGACCGGGCCGGCTGCAGCGGAAGCACCAATCGCCCACGGTGACTTCCGCTGTGCACTGCACTCCGACGTGCCCCACCACCATGCACCGGAAACATCTAGTTTCCCGGGCACGAAGGAGGTGCACCTGCGCCTTTAGGAAGCCCCCTACGAGGAGGCTTCGTCCGTCCGCCACTTTCAGTGCCGCCGCGACGGGGCACTGGACGACTGTCGTGCCATGGCCAGTGAGGCTGAAGGAGATCTCTCCAGCCTTCACTTGGTCACGGGGACAGCCGCCCGCCTCCACGACGGCGGAAATGAGCTCCTTCGTCGTGGCCGCGTCATCCAGACCGGAGACGCACAATGCAGCGCATTTGGTGGGTCTGGTCACGCGGACGGCTTCTGTGTCCAGCGCGTCCCTAAGCTGCGCTGCTATGGCGTCAGCTTTAGGGCCGCTGGAGGCGCCGGAGACCTCGAGGAGGCGAGCTCCGGTGCGTGTCGTCTTGCACCGGAGACCCCCCTGTATATCGAGGGCCGAGAGGTTGACTGAGGACTCGGAGGACGTCGGTGTACCCCACCCCCTTCTCCACACCTACCGTCGTCCCCGTCAGGACGACGGCGGTGGAGCGAGGAGGGCGGGGCCTTTCTTGGCGGCCTGCGTCTTCCTCTTCTTGGACCCCACTACTTCCCATCCCTCCTGTCTGGAGGGATGTGAAGAAGCAGCGGGAGCGATGTTAGAGGAAGAGGAGGCGGCAGGGGTGCCGCTCTTCTTGCCGCGCCACTTGGCCTTCCGCGCCTGGGCCGCGGACTCGGCCGGCAAACGGTACGCTGAAACGGACTGGGGCGGATCGGGGCGGCGGACAGCGGGTGTGCCGCTTGGTCCCGGAGCGGGAGAACCGCCAACAGCCGCCGCGTACGAAAACGCGGGCCGCGCTAGCGGAGGGCGGTACTCCCGGTCCTCCAGGACCGCGAGGCGCCTCTCGATCGCCGTCAGGACCTGTACCATTGTCGGCACAGGCTGTGGCGGCGATCCGGGTGCCGTGTTGGGCGCCGTGGTGGGCGCCGTGGTGGGCGCAGTGGTGGGCGTAGTGGTGGGCGCCTTGGTGGCCGCCGTGGTGGGCGCCGTGGTGGGCGCCTTGGTAGACGCCGTGGGTGGTGCCGCCTTCGGCGCTGGTCCAGCCGTCGGAGGAGGAGGCGGCAGCATGGGACCGGGAGGCGCCTTGACCACCTTGGTCAAGTCAGCGACCTCCCGCCACAGGTCATCCATCTGCTTCCTGGAAGCAGCGAGCTCCGCCTCCAGGCTCGTCACCTGCTTCCGGAGCCTCACCTCCTCCTTGGTGACGCTCCGCGCGAGGAGCTTGTTGAGGGAAGATTGGGCTTCATCCACCAGTGAAGCCACAATCTTCTTCCTCCCCGCCACGTTCCTGTTGCCCCGCATGGCCGCGTTCATGCGGGCAAAAACGCTCATCAGCTCCCGCGCGGGCGGCCCACCGATTTCCCGGCGACTTCGCTGGGACAGTTGGACCGAGGTCGGAGGAGGAGTTGGCGGCCGCCTTCTGTACGCGTCGAGACGCGTACGCACCGTCTTGACCGCCACCTCCTCCTCCGAATCGCTGGAGAGGAGGGACCCCCACCCGGAGCAGCTGGTGCTACGGTCACGCGGCGGCCCCCCCTTCTCCTCGAGGGTCCTCTTCTTCGTCGCAGAAGAGCGGCCCTTCTTCTTCACACTGCTGGGAGCTGACCAGGAACTGATGCTGCTGTCAGACAAGGAACTGATGCTGCTGTCAGTCCCAGCAGCATCAGTTCCTTGGGGCGTCGACATCGCGCTGCGACTAGGCAGCGCGGCGCGAGCCCCCAAATCGATAGACATCGGAATCAATATTTCGTGCATCATCCCCGGGCAGTGTCGGGACCGGAGGTCTCTTCGGGGTTATCCATAGCAGGAACACAAAATCTCAAAGAATTTGGCCAATCGCAAGTACAGACTAGGACGTTCGGTCTCCCAACTTGCCACTGCGTTACCGTGGTCAAGTTGGGGTCCAGGGCGGACGGCGAGGACGTAGTCACTAATCACTTGGGGCCCCGCCCCAGTACTACCAACTAAAGTAAATTGTCTGAAGTTTATTTCTGGTATTTTTATTAACGGGTCTCTAAAAAGGGCTGGTCTAATATATTCCGCCGTGTGGTGGCCGGCAGAATAGAATAGCCCCAACCCATATCCTCCCGTGGATGTCGTATGAGGCGACTAAGGGAGTGTGTGGAAAGTACTGACCCCCTGTAACTTTTCCACACACAAAAGCGGATGTCCCACCTAACCTAACCTAATCAACTAAACCTAAACAACGACCTCTGTCCTTGCACCAGCACAATCTCGCAAACCTTTAACCTAACCAAGCAACTCCTTCCTACTCATCATGACCCCACGAACTTCCCACCAACATAATCTCGCAAACCCTCAACCACCTTATTTATAACTGCCCCAGATACACTTAAGCCTTGGCCGGGTTGCGTTAGGGGTTCAGCAGCTGCACCGCCGGGCCCGAGGCGATGTATGGTGCAGCAGGCATGGGACCAGTGGGGGCAACGCGGAGTTTAGTGGGCGTGGTGTGGGTCAATTCGCCGGCCAGGGAGACCCTTAGCAACGGCGTTACCGCGGCCGCCCGCAACACAGTCATGGGGCCCGCCTGGGACCAACCACCTCAGGAGACTGCCCCACATGTTGCGCATAATCCTGATGTGGATCGCCGCTCCGGGTGGAAACCGGTGTGGGGTAGCGGCGGCCTTGCACCAGGGGGGTTGGGAGCCCTTCCGTCCAGCGGGTCGGCTCCGACCTAACCTCACGGTTCCAGACGAAGCTAGCCCCTGCGCTTTGTCACTTACTGCTGCACCAAATGTCGCCCTGTCTGCACGCTTCTTCTTCAAATTTATAATGGCAGTGCAACATAAAAAAAGAAAACGTTCCACAGCGGTCCTAGGAAACCCCACAACTTCACTTTTCGAGGTGGCGTTCACCAACATCCGTGGATTCCATGCGAACCTCGATGCCGTCCACCATCACCTAGAGACGGCACGGCCCGCTGTGATGTTCCTCACGGAGACACAAATACGCCGCCCTGACGACACGTC